>CAUYLG010029275.1:0-14625 GCA_963573385.1 Cacajao melanocephalus
TGGCTGGATATGAAATTCTGGGTTGAAAGTTCTTTTCTTTAAGGATGTTGAATATTGGCCCCCACTCTCTTCTGGCTTGTAGGGTTTCTGCTGAGAGATCTGCTGTGAGTCTGATGGGCTTCCCTTTGTGGGTAACCCAACTTTTCTCTCTAGCTGCCCTTAGCATTTTCTCCTTCATTTCAACCCTGGTGAATCTGACGATTATGTGCCTTGGGGTTGCTCTTCTTGAGGAATATCTTTGCGGTGTTCTCTGTATTTCCTGGACTTGAATGGTGGCCTGGCTTGCTAGGTTGGGGAAATGTTCCTGGATAATAGCCTGACGAGTATTTTTCCAGCTTGGATTCATTCTCTCCGTCACATTCAGGTACACCTATCAAACATGGATTAAGTGTTTTCACATAGTCCCATATTTCTTGGAGAGTTTGTTCATTCCTTTTTACCCTTTTTTCTCTAATCTTGCCTTCTCATTTTATTTCATTGAGTTGATGTTTGACCTCTGATATCCTTTCTTCTGCTTGGTCAATTCGGCTGTTGAAACTTGTGTATGCTTTGCGAAGTTCTCGTGTTGTGTTTTTCAGCTCCACCAATTCACTTGTATTCCTCTCTAAGTTGTTTATTCTTGTTAGCATTTCATCAAATCTTTTTTCAAGGTCCTTAGTTTGTTTGCATTGGGTTAGAACATGTTCTTTTAGCTCAGAGAAGTTTCTTATTACTCACCTTCTGAAGCCTGATTCTGTCAATTCATCACACTCATTCTCCATCCAGCCTTGTTCCCTTGCTGGTGAGGAGTTGTGATCCCTTGTAGGAGTAGAGGTGTTCTGGTTTCGGGTATTTTCATTCTTTTTCGCTGGTTTCTTCCCATCTTTGTGAATTTGTCTGCCTGTCATCTTTGTAGTTGTTGACTTTCAGATTGGGTCTCTGATTGGATGTCCAGTTTGTTGATGATGAAGTTATTTATTTCTGTTTCTTAGTTTTCCTTCTAACATTCAGGCCCCTCTGCTGTAGGACTGCTGCAGTCCTCTCCAGGCCCTGCTTGCCTGGGGATCACCTGCAGTGGCTGCAGAACAGTAAGGGTTGCTGCCAGTTTCTTCTTCTGCTATCTTTGTCCCAGAAGGATATGCACCAGATATCAGTCTGAGCTCTCCTATATAAGGTGACTCTTTGGATATATGGGGGTCAGGGAGCTGCTTGAGAAGACAGTCTGTCCTTTATAGGAGCTCAAGTGCTGAGCTGTGAGCTCCATTGTTCATTCAGAGCTGCTGGGCAGGTATGTTTAAGTCTGCTGCAGCAGAATTCATAAACTCCCCCCATTTTTTCCCAAGTGCTCTGTCCCAGAAACTTAGGGCTTTATTTATGAGTTTCTGTTGTGCTGCTACCTTCTTTTCAGGGCTGCCCTGCCAAGCAAGGAGGCAGCCTAGTCACTGTCTGCCTACAGAGGCTTTGCTGAGCTGCTGTGGGCTCCGCCCAGCTTCCATGCGAACTTCTCTGCAATACTGTTTATACGGGTATAGTTAGAATTGCCTAGGCAATGGTGGCCCACCTCTATAATGGCAGACTCTCTCTGTAAAGGCGGGCTGCCTCAGCAATGGCGGACTACCTCTGTATTGGTGGGCTGCCTTGGTAATGGTGGACGCCCCTCCCCCACAGAGCTTGACCATCCTGGGTTCAGCTGTGCTTGTTGTGAATCTCTCAATCCAGAGCATTTCAGATTGCTGTTTTTTGTGGGGGGGTAGGCCCATCCAAGCCTCATCACCTGGCTCCCCGCCTCAGAGCCCTTTTTTTTTTAGTTGAATGGGCGACTCTGTGTCCCAGGTGTTCCGGTTGCCTGTTGAAAGGGCACTGGGATCTGTGTGATTTCCCATGAGGCTGAAAGAGCAGTGCTGAGATTCATGGCCCTTTTTTTGCCTGGGAATCTCCTGGCCTGGCTCCCTGTTTCGGTCCCCTTTTTTATCAGTTGAATGGGGGACTCTGTCTATCAGGAGCTCCAATTGCCAGCTAAAATGGCACCCAGACTCATGTATTTTGTGCAGAGAACTGCAGCGCTGGCCAAAACAGTAGCAGCGGCCAAAACACTGGCGCCGGCCAAAACAGCCACACTGGTGACCTGTGGGGCTCCTCCACCTGGGAATCTCCTGGTCTGTGGGCAATAAAAATCCATCTGGAAATGTGGCATCCACTCACCCTCCACACTTTCGCTGGGAGCTGCAATCCTGAGCTGCTGCTAATCAGCCATCTTGGATCCCAACTGTCTCAGCACACAAGTCTTAATGCATCTTTTGTAGTTTCGGTGTTTTTGTAATTGGGCTTTTTTAGCTTAAATTTCTAATTTTTTGTTGCTAGCATACAGAAATACATTGGATTTAGGGTCTTCTGGCATGAATAAAAAGAAAGGAAAACAAAAGAAATACATTCAATATTTATATATTGCTCTTACATCCTGAGACCTTAATAAATTGACTTATTAAATCTAGTAGTTTATTTTTAGATTATATTTAATTATATACATAAACTTACCATGTCCTATCAAATAAAGACAGTTTACTCCTTTCTAACCTGGCCGTCTCTTTTTCTTGCCTAACTACACAGCCAGAAACTCTAGTAGAATACTGGCTAGAAATGGTAAGAGTCCTTGACTTATCTTGTTCATGGTCATAGGGGGAAAGCGTTCAATCTACCACCATTAATTATGACATAAACTGTTAGTGATTTATCAAGTTGAGGAAATTCCTTTATATTCCTAGTTTTCTAAGAGAGTTTGTGAGAGATGAATTTGTGAGATATGAATGTTGTATTTTCTCTAATGCTCTTTTTTTCCTGCATCTATAAAGATGATTAAACGGTTTTATTTATTTTAGTTTATATGGTAGATTATGTTGGTTGATTTTCTTTTCGTTATATATATTTTTTAAAAATTTAAAATGCAGCCATGCTTGGAACATTGGTTGATTTTATAATTTTAAATCAACCCTGCATTTCAGGGTATACCTCACTTGGTCATGAGGAATTATTATTTTTATATTTTGTTGGATTAATTTTTAAAATAGATGTCTTTTCATTTATTTATGGCTTCTTATTTTATTTTATCAATGCTTCATAGTTTTCGACATACCATTGTTTCACCTCCTTGGTTAAGTTTATTTGTAACTATTTTTTGATGCTGTTGTGCGGAGCTTATAGTTTGCAGTGAACACCAAGAATGAAGTACTCAGTTCCAGCTGAGCAGGGCTAGTGGGTAGATCTTCCAAGAGAATCTTCCCCAGCATCCATCCATGAAGTATTTATTGAAAAGGCTTGTATTAACCACAAACATCCCCTAGATGGTCATTTGAGGTGGGTTACTGAGGCACCTGTGACCTTGTACACTCTCAAATTGCATTCTCTGGAGGCTGTGTTCAGCGTTCCTTATCACACTACACACTTCACTCCCTGTCCTGTTTTCAGGGTCAAGGAGTTTCATTCCTATGCACAAATAATATATAGAGTGCCTCAGTAATTTTCCATGCCCCGACCTCAAATGCCTTATACGTAAGCTTGAATATTTTACCATGCACCACCTACATCTTCCCCTTGTTTAATTCTTAGGGCATGCTGGTCATCCAATACAAGGTAAGCTTCTAGTGTTCTTCCCTGGTCATAGGTGCATCACTGGTGGCAGCACAGAGCCATCTGCAAATACCTAGCAAACATACAAAAAAGAATAAGTATAGCAGCCATCACCGAAATGTGTATGTTTAACCTCGACAGCCAAGTGTTCGGGTTTAAAATTGAAAGCCTTCTTGTCATTGCTGAAGGGTACTTGTTTGTAATTGCTGCAGCCATTCTTCAAGTTGTTTCTTTAATTCACACTCAAGAGTGAAAATTTGAGAAGGCAAATTGTCATGATAAGCTTCTTGCAGATGTACTTTTCTAAATAACTTCAAGGTGGAATCTTTTTCCCTATTCCAGGTTAAATTTACAGGGAGCCACGATTCTGCTCGCTGTATTAAGATCATGACATAGGTTATATTTAACTGTATAACATTTTGACGAGACAAGCATGTAGCATACCAGCTACTGGAAGATACTTTAATACTATAAAAGGATTGATTCTGCTCTGTGTTAGGAACATCTTGCTCAAAGAGAAGTATATAAGAGTGTGAAGTATAAATCAAGACTGTATCAGTAACATTATTCTGCAAAAAGAAAGTATAGTTGCCACCACTAGTAATGTACTCACCATGTTAAAGAACCAATTTAAAAAAAAAATTCCTAATCTCCAAATTAGGGTATGAGCAGGGCTTAAAGCTTGTTTCCCTTTTAGTTGTAATATCGGTCCTGAAAGCCCATACTCTGACCAGGTGATAGAACTATTGGAGGGACTCCCAAATCCAATAGTCTGATTTGCAGACATAAGATAACCATGGGGACCCCAATCAAGTAAAGTGCTATTATTAAACAGAGGCCCTTGTTGTGGCACAGGTTGTCTGCACAGAGACTAACAGCCTCAAACTTATGTCTTCAGTCTCTACTCAGATATCATATAGGAAAATCAGGCACTTGTGTATCTTCATTAGAGACCTCAGTCAGATTAGTAGTAACAGCAGAAATAAAGGTTAAATTTGCAAGCTTAGCATCCCTTTTTGGGCTGATAGTAAAGAGACTCCTGAGGAATGAGCGTAACACGCTTGTCATGTGCTATTTGTGGAAAAACAAAGAGAGAGATTACTACACAATAAAGTCAAGGAGTCATTAAGTTTAATCCATCTCAAATTTTCAATTAAGGGATAACTCAAGGGCATCTATTGACCTCCTGTCCAAGAAGTATCATTAGATGACAAAGAGGGTTAGCATCCCACCATATAATAACACTAAAAACAGGGGGACTCAGAACATGACTCCAATAAACATGTTCTTGAGCTGATTCCACTTTGCAAAGGACAAGAATTGCCAGCCACCCTAATATCCATGTCTGTCTTACTTTCTCAGAAGTTTCCCCAGTTACCACCAGATACACAAGAGGCTGGTTCTCTGCAGTTGCAGGGCCTTCCATGGTGGCAAGCTGGATAGTTCCTTGTTGATCCAATCTCTTTAGCTGTCCTCAAGTAATGTCAGGTGCCTTCTGAGTCATCACTGTTATTGCCGGTCGATTCTCCAATGACAGGTCCTGTTCTTGAGGAGAGAGCCCCATATTCCCCCATTTTTGTTTATTAAGGTACACTTTGAGAGTTTGATGAGCTCTTTTAACAATGGCCTAACTAGCTGAGTTATAAGAGATGCTAGTTTTATGTTGTATGTGCCAAAGCTGCAATGCATATGCAAAGTGAGCTTTAAGATAGTAAGGTCATTATTGGTTTTTATAGTTTGTCAAAGGCCTAAAGTTATAATAGATTTAAACAAATGAGCAATTGCATCTTTAGTTTTTTCTCTGGTCCAGGGGGTAGCATGTATTAAACCTGTATAAGCGTACATAGTAATGTGGAGAAACTTAAAACATCCAAAGGGTGGATACTGAGTAACATCGGTTTGCCAGATAGCATTAGGCACCAGATCTTGTTGATAGGCACCAAGCCCTAAGGAAAAAGGAGAGAGAATGCCATTGGCAATTAGGACAGGTTTTAACAATCATGCAAACTTGAGCAAGTGTCAAATGAAACTGCTTAAGACTTTGGCATGCTGATGAAAAAAAGCATGATCAGCTTGAGCTCGCTAAAAAGTAGGAAAGTCTGCAAACTACATTTGTGATTGTACCAGAGCATCAATTTGAGTGTTCCCTTCTGATAAGGGACCAGGTAACCTAGAATGAGAGCAAATATGTGTGATATAAAAAATGATGATCATGGGCACAGAAGAGCTCTTGCACTGCAAGAAACAAAACTAGTAGAGATTCATTAGTAATACCTTTCACATATGCAAGATTTAAATAAGTAATACAATACTATACGTCACATAAGCAGAATCAGTAATTATATGTCTTGGTGAGGAAAAGTTTATAAGGCCAATATTAGGGCACCTAACTCCATGTGTTGTATAGTTTTAAAATGTTCCTGGATTTTTGTATTGCCAATTTTCCATGGCATCTTGCCACACTATAGCTGCTTTTACTTTTTTCTTTTTTTCCCTGAAACATCTATAAAGATAGTAATGGCATGAAGCAAGAGCTGAGACAACAATAGACACAAATTTAATAGGCCCAGTTTGTAAAAGGTGTAGGAGCTTAGAGTTTGGTAAATGGAAGCTGATATTACCAATAAAGTCAGCCATTTGCTATTTGCCAATCAAGATTACAAGCTAAGAGAGTATGAAATTGTTCCTTCTTAAAGGTAGGAAGAGTAGCAGGGTTATATTTGGACAACTGGACACAATGTAGGCATCCCTTTATGATAAGGGAAGGTATTAAATCTGTAGTCTTTTGTATGTGTTTAGAGGGATTATGAGACAGGTACATAACATATAAAATACAGAAGTGGGAAAAGATAAAGCCTACCTGCTAAACTAAGGCGTGAAAGGGATGGATATTTTAAGTGATTTTTTACCATATTTTGGCCTTTGAAAATTATTAGAATGTGACTGCAAGATGCCAGGATAATAAACCTGCATTCAGTTAACTTAAGTGTGTAAAAAAAAAAAAAAGAAAAGAAAAAAATGCCAAAAAACTTTTAAAAAAAAAGTCTTTAGATCCTGGCCATTTTTCTGCATTAGCCTTTAGCTGGAATGTCTTAGAAGTGAGCTTGGGAAAGTAGAGCTGTGGCTGGTTTCTTCCCATCAACTCCATGCTCCTTAGGCAGCCTTTCTTTTTAACAGTCACCACCTGTTGCTTCCCTTATACTATAAGTGGCAGCAGGTGAACAGAGAATGACCAGGTGGTAAAGTTTCTAAGAGCAGAGGCAGGAGGCAAGAGGGTAACAGACTGAGAGAAGATCACTCCCCTCATCCTGCAGGCCAGCTACGCTTGAAGACAACTCTGTTAGGTAAGTTACTGAAAATATTTATATTATTTTTACCACCCCCAAGCAGAGAGGCTCAGAGGAGGAGCAGACATGCAGCACAGGGTCTGTTTCAAAGTTTCCCAGCCACAGTGTTTTGAAACATTTTATAAAAAGGCAAAACAAACATTCATTACTGCTACATCTATCTTCTGAAGATGTCAGCAGCTGGCAGAGCTCGTCCACCTCAGCCTAGTTAGCATTTAACATATGACTACAGGAAAGCACCCCTTATTAGCGGGCTTCTCCCCCAGAGCTCTGTACTCCAGGCTGCTCCACACTCCTCGGCCCACCTTAGGCCAATAAAGTCAGAGTGCCCATGGACTGTTTCTTAGCCCTTTCCTTAGGGAAGACAAGAAACTGCTTGTCAACTGAGACATGTGAGGGGTGGCAGGGAAGGGCAGAAGTAGGCAAAGCAGCAGCACAGCAAGCAGCACACCACTTTCTGGGCAGTTACTAAGGCACATGACCATGGTGAGGAGGATCCTCAGGATCGAACTGGAGCTGCTGCAGCCACCTGGGAACTCAGTCTTTGCCTCTTGGCCTTCCCCTTATTACCACAAACCCAGAAAGGGTCAACTTGCGTAGACCATCAGTGGCAGTGAAATGGGCACTCCATGGCATCTTAGCAATTGTCATGCCCCAGGCCTCTGTAGGCAGCAAGAAAGCCAAAGCTATCTGGGATAAAACCCAGGAGGCAGCATGCGAATTTCCCTTATACACCAGGGAAACAGAAAAAAGGTAAGGCCAGAAAGGGCGATGCTGGAAGTAGGAAGTGAGAACTTGCATATTAGGAAGACAATCACAATCAGCCACTTTCCTTAACTCCAGCAGGGAAACTTGTGAAAAGGCTGCGGCCACCCAATCATATGGATGTTCACTAACTGGGGGTCTTCTTGGGCAGCCTCCCATCTCCTTAAGAGGGATGGGAGGCTCTGTTGTCTGAACAGGGCCAACAGATCCCTTCAAAGTGGAGGAAAAGAGGGCAATGACTTTTCTATAGGGGGAGGAAAAGGCTCTGGTCCATCCTTATCCTCACTAGAAAAAGCTTCTTATTCCCCATAGAAGAGAATGAAATGGGAAGACAACTCTCTCCCTGCTCTGGATTCTATTTTTTCTTCTCCTTTAAATCTCCTGAATTTCCTTCAGGTGGAGAAGATGGGCAGTCTGACTCACCACAATCTGGCAGATAAAGAGGCTACGACACAAAGCGTACCAGTGCCCAGGTGGTCAAAATAGCATCATTAGTAAAATGACCTTGCTCATAACCTCTTTTCAGGCAGTGACCTACCTGCCCCCATAACTCTAAATCTAATATTCCTTGATCGGGAAACCAAGGGCATTCCTGCCAAGTTAAGAGCATAAGTTTGTGCAGAGCTCCAGGCTCCACAGTGCACTGAATAGCCTTAAGTAGCTGTTGGATGGTTTTAAATAATGCTTTTTGCTCTTTGGTCATTTTTTGACCCATGATAACCTAGCCCCTGATATTTTACACGTGCATCCCATCCTTTTGATGGGAATCAGGACTGTCTTTTACCAGTATTCCCCAAAAATTGATGAGCACTCCTCCATGCATAAATTCAAGGCGATCACGTTGGGGGCACCAGTTGCAGAGCTTATAGCTTGCAGTGAACACGAAGAACAAAGTACTCAGTTCCAGCTGAGCAGGACTAGGGAGTAGCTCTTCCAAGAGAGTCTGCCCCAGCATCCATCCACCAAGTATTTATTGAAAGGACTTTTATTAACTACAAATATCCACTAGATGGTAATTTGAGGTGGGTTACTGAGGCACTTGTGACCTTGTACACACTCAAACTGCGTTCTCAGGAAGCTATGTTCAGTGTTCCTTATCACACCACACACTCTACTCCCTGTCCTGTTTTCAGGTTCAAGGGCTTTCATTCCTATACACAAATAACATGCCTCAGTAATTTTCCATGCCCCCACCTCAAATGCCTTGTACATAAATTTGAATATGTTGCCATGCACTCCCTACATTGTTGTATCAAATAAAAATACTTATGAATAAACTTAACCAGAGAGGTGAAAGAATTGAGTGAAAAATGGATTCTTTTTTAATTTTGTGGGGTAATCGTTGTTAGTATATAGAAATGGAATTGATTTTTGTATGTTGATTTCATATCCTGCAGTTTAGCTGAATTCATTTATTGTAACAGTTATTTTTGTGGAAGTGTTAGTGTTTTCTGTGTGTAACATATCTGCAAACAGGTAATTTTACTTTTTTCTTTATTTAGATGCATTTATTTTCTTGCTTAATTACTCTGGTTAAGGCTTTCAATATGATGTTGAGTAGAAGTGGTGGGAGTTGGCATCCTTGCCTTGTTTCAGATCTTGGAGAAAAAGCTTTCATCATTGAGCAGATGATAACTGGGGCTTTTAACTTACAGCCTTTATTGTGTTAAATCAATTTCTTTCTATATGTAATTTGTTGAGAATTTTCATCATGAAAGGATTTTTTATTTTAATTTGTTTTAAATTTCTATAGGTTATTGCAGAAGAGGTGGAGTTTGGTTACATGGTTAAGTTCTTTAGTGGCGATTTGTGAGATTTTGGTGCACCCATCATCTGAACAGTACACACTGCACCCTATTTGTATTCTTTTATCTCTCACCACCTTCCCATGCTTTCCCTGATTCCCCAAAATCCATTGTGTCATTCTTATTCCTTTGAATCCCTGTAGCTTAGCTCCCATTTCTGAGTGAGAACATATGATGATTGGTTTTCCATTCCTGAGTTATTTTACTTGGAATAATAGTTTCCAATCTCATCCAGGTCATTGTGAATACCATTAATTTATTCCTTTTTATGGCTGAGTAGTATTCCATCAGAGACACGTGTGTTATGTGTGTGTGTGTGTGTGTATATATATATATATATATATATATATAAAATATATCAGAGTTTCTTTATCCACTTGTTGGTTGATGGGGATTTGGATTGGTTCCACATTTTTGCAATTGTGAATTGTGCTGCTGTAAACATGCATGTGCAAGTATGTTTTTCATATGACTTCTTTTCCTCTGGGTAGATACCCAGTAGTGGGATTGCTGGATCAAATGGTAGCTCTACTTTTAGTTCTTTAAGGAATTCCACACTGTTTTCCATAGTGGTTGTACTAGTTTACATGCCCACCAGCAGTGTAGAAGTGTTCCCTTTTCACCACATTCATGCCAGCATCTACTATTTTTTGTTTTTTTTTTATTATGGCCATTCTTGCAGGAGTAAGATGGTATTGCATTGTTTTGATTTGCATTACTCTGATCATTAGTGACTGATGTTGAACATGTTTTTATATATTTGTTGGCTATTTGCATATCTTCTTTTGACAATTGTCTATTCATATCCTTAGCCCAGTTTTTGATGGGATTTTTTGTTTTTATCTTTGCTGATTTGTTTGAGTTCATTGTAGATCTAATTATTAGTCCTTTGTCTTATGTATAGATTGTGAAGATTTGCTCCCACTCTGTGGGTTGTATGTTTACTATGC
The DNA here is from genome assembly GCA_963573385.1 of Cacajao melanocephalus. Classification (NCBI taxonomy): domain Eukaryota; kingdom Metazoa; phylum Chordata; class Mammalia; order Primates; family Pitheciidae; genus Cacajao; species Cacajao melanocephalus. The sequence continues at coordinate 10,471 of CAUYLG010029275.1, forward strand.
TAACTGTTTCTTTTGCCATGCAGAAGTGCTTTAGTTTAATTAAGACCCAGCTGTTTATTTTTGTTTTTATTGCATTTGCTTTTGAGTTCTTGGTCATAAAATCCTTGGCTAAGCCAATGTCTAGAAGGTTTAGTCCAATGTTATTTTCTAGAATTTTTAAAGTTTCAGGTCTTACGTTTAAGTCCTTAATCCATTTTGAGTTGATTTTTGTGTAAGGTGAGAGATGAGAATCCAATTTAATTCTCCTCCATGTAGCTTGCCAAATATGCTGGTGCCATTTGTTGAAAAGGGTGTCCTTTCCTCACTTAAAGTTTTTGTTTGCTTTGTCCAAGATCAGTTGGCTGTAAGTATTTGGGCTTATTTCTGGGTTCTCTGTTCTGTTCCATTGGTCTGTGTACCTATTTTTAATATCAGTACCATGCTGTTTTGGTGACTATGGCCTTATAGTATAGTTTGAAATCTGGTAATGTGATGCCCTCAGAAATGTTCTGTTTTCTTAGTCTTGCTTTGGCTATGAGGGCTCTTTTTTGGTTCCATATGAATTTTAGAGTTGCTTTTTTTTGAATTCTGTGAAGAATAATGGTGATATTTGGTGGGAATTATGTTGAATTTGTAGATTGCTTTTGGCAGTATAGTCATTTTCACAATATTGATTCTACCAATCCATGAGCATGGGGTGTGTTTCCATTTTCTTTCTTTTTTTTTTTTTTGTCTATAATTTCTTTCAGCAGTGTTTTGTCATTTCTTTTGCAGAGGTCTTTCACCTCCTTGGTTAGGTGTATTCCTAAGTATTTCATTTTATTTTTTTGCAGCTCTTGTAAAAGGGGTTAAGTTATTGATTTGATTCTCAGCTTGGTCGTTGTTGGTATATGGAAGAGATACTGATTTGTGTACATTAATTTTGTATCCAGAAATTTTGCTGAATTCTTTGATCAGTTTAGGAGCTTTTTGGAGGAGTCTTTAGTGTTTTCTAGGTAAACAATTATATTATCAGCAAACAGCAACAGTTTCACTTCCTCTTGACCAATTCCGATGCCCTTTATTTCTTTCTCTTGTCAGGTTGCTCTGGCTAGGACTTCCAGTTCTATGTTGAAGAGGAGTGGTGATAGTGGGCATCCATGTCTTGTTCCAGTTCTCATAGGGAATGCTTTCAATTTTCCCCCATTCAATATTATGTTGGCTGTGGGTTTGTCATAGGTAACTTTTATTACACTGAGGTATGTCCCTTGTTTGCTGATTTTCCTGAGAGTTTTAATCATAAAGTGATGCTAGATTTTGTTGAATGCTTTTTCTGTGTCTAATGAGATGATTATTTGATTTTTGTTTTTAATTCTGTTAATGTTGTGTCTCACATTTATTGACCTGTGTATGTTAAACCATTCCTGCATCCCTAGTATGCAACCCACTTGATCATGGTGGATTACTTTCTGGATATGTTGTTGGATTTGGTTAGCTAGTATTTTGTTAAGGATTTTAGCATCTGTATTCACCAGGGATATGGGTCTGTAGTTTTCTTTTTCGGTTACTTTCCTCATTTTGGTATTAGGGTGATAGTGGTTTCATAGAATGAAGTATGGAGGATTCCTTCTTTCTCGGTCTTGTGGAATAATGTCAATAGGATTGGTACCAATTCTTCTTTGAATTCATAAATTCATAAAGTCACAATTGACTTAACAGTTTTTTTGAGCCCTACTTATTGCAGGTATATATCAGTGTCTATTGTCCATGTAGCTTAAGCCATTTCTGGTTCTCATTCTTCAAGTCCTAATCTCTTGGTATGGGCCTGGTTTATGTTTGCTCTCTGGTAGTCAGCCCAAGCATCAGAGTCATACCAGCAATTTTTTAAACACAGAGGAAAGAAATTGATGTTCAGAAATGTTAAGTGACATGTTCAAAGACACTAATTCAGACCATTAAAGCCAAGTCTTAAATCCGTCTCCAGGTACTGAGATGCCAGGTGCTTTTATATTTAAAAATATCATTCCTGTAACTGTCCTAAGAAGATTGTGTTACTTCTGCAGGAACTGAATTACAGTGTATGTCACTTACCTTATGTCATACAGATGATAATAGCAGAGCTGATCTAGGAATCTGGCCTTCTCACCTAAATCCAGGATACTTCCCAATGCAAAAGATTACAACTTCAGTAACCAATTAACCAATGCTTCATTCCCCTCTCAACCCAGCAGCTCCAATTACATTTCCTTAACTGTATTCCTATATTTTTAAGCCTTATATATGCTATATGCATTCCTCAGATAATTGCTTGAATTACTCAAAGTGGAACAATTAAGTTTTTCTCTATTATGTCCCCAGGCTCTAGAACATTGTGCCCACTGCTTTTGAATATTTAAAACTTTTTAATCCTTTTTGCTCCATTTCAAGGCAGTTTCAGGCTTTGAAGAAAGCCAATGGGGAAAATCAATGCTTATTTATAAGCCCTTTATTGATGCTGCTTTAAAAAGTCACCAAAGGAGTAGGGATTTGGAAAATTCTTACTATAAGCAGGATATGTTAATTACTGAGCGTGAGACACTGAGTTAGAGGCTCTAGAAGATAGTAGTATTGTGTTGTAAAGTTTGCAGTACTGAATTTAATTTTTTTGATCGTGTTTCAATTATTAACCTTACCTTGAAACAGATTGGGCTGCTTTTCTACTTGGGATGGCAGAGTTCCCATGAAATATCTGAAGTATTATACTGTGTCTGGTAGGTAGAAAAATTATTTTCTTGAATTCCTTCAAAGGTACTTTGAAAAGTGTTCCTCTACATTTGGAGATATTAATAAGAGACCATAACACTACCTGAGAGTCAGTTGATCTCAGAGCAGAACCTGGGACAGGCCTCATGCTAGAGAACTACTGAGGGATATGGGGCTGAGAAGTGTTAGCAAATGTCTTAAACCAAACTGTAGTGTATTTAGTTAAATAAAACTTGAATTATTTCTAACCAAAGCATCTTTGTTTGCTTGTTATTTTATACTCAAATGAATTTTAACGTTAAAGGAAATTGAATTAGGAAGCATTTTAAATTTTATTGTTATCTGATTACAGTGTCATTTGAAAATAAAATCTTTATGATTTTAAAAAGAAATATGCATGTGGATAGTAACTAGTGAGTTTAAAATTTGTAACACCTAAGTGGTAGATGCAATTTGGCTAAATGGTTTTTTGTTTTTTTGAGACAGAGTTTTGCTCTTGTTGCCCAGGCTGGAGTGCAATGGCGCCATCTTGGCTCATTGCAAACTTCGCTTCCTGGGTTCAAGTGATTTTCCTGCCTCAGCCTCCCGAGTAGCTGGGACTACAGGCATGCACCACCACATCCAGCTAATTTTGTATTGTTAGTAGTGACTGAGTTTCTCCATGTTGGTCAGGCTGGTCTCAAACTTCCAACCTCAGGTGATCCACCTGCCTCAGCTTCCCAAAGTGTTGGGGTTACAGGTGTGAGCCACTGTGCCTGGCTGCTTTTTCTGTTCATGCAAAGTAGAAACCAAGACTGGTTTCCATAAGGAACTGTACTGGTGCCAAAGGCACAACGCCAAGACTCATATTAGATTACATATATATATATGTGTGTGTGTGTGTGTGATATATATATATATATATAAATATATATAAAAATATATATATATAAATATATATATATATATATATATATAATTGCACTTTAGGTTCTGGGGTACATGTGAAGAACATGCAGGATTTTTGCATAGGTACATACATGGCAATGTGGTTTGCTGCCTCCATCCCCATCACCTATATCTGGCATTACTCCCCATGTTATTCCTCTCCAACTCCCTACCCCCCACTGTCCCTCCCCTTGTCCCCCCTCAACAGACTTCAGTGTGTGATGCTCCCCTCCTTGTGTCCATGTGTTCTCATTGTTCAACACCCACCTATGAGTGAGAATATGTGGTGTTTGATTTTCTGTTCCTGTGTCAGTTTGCTGAGAATGATGGTTTCCAGGTTCATCCATGTCCCTACAGAGGACACGATGTTATCGTTTTTTTATGGCTGCATAGTATTCCATGATGTATATGTGCCACATTTTCCTTGTCCAGTCTATCATTGATGGGCATTTGGGTTGGTTCCAGGTCTTTGCTATTGTAAACAGTGCTGCAATGAGCATACATGTGCATATGTCCTTATAGTAGAAC
>CAUYLG010029276.1:0-41827 GCA_963573385.1 Cacajao melanocephalus
GTATGCGCCTGTAATCCCAGCTACTCAGGAGGCTGAGGCACAAGAATCACTTGAACTGAGGAGTTAGAGGTTGTGGTGAGCGGAGATCATGCCATTGCACTCCAGCCTGAGCAACAGAAGACTCTGTCTCAAAAAAAAAAATAGTATTTGGTTGGATATGAAATATTAAAACATCCTTTGAATTACAGTTTGCTTTTTTTTTTTTTTTTTTTTTGAGACAGTCTCTCTCTGTGACCCAGGCTGGAGTGCAATGACACGATCTTGGCTCACTGCAATCTCTGCCTCCTGGGTTCAAGTGATTCTTTGACTTAGCCTTACAAGTAACCGGGATTACAGGTGCACCACCATACCCAGTTTTTGTTTTTTGGGGTTTTTTTTTTTTGGTATTTTTAGTACAGACAGAGTATCACCATGTTGGCCAGTCTGGTCTCGAACTTCTGACCTCAGGTGATCTGCCTGTCTCAACCTCCCAAAGTGGGGTGCATCTCCAATGCCCTGGGATTACAAGCGTAGTTCCAGCGTACTGGTCATAGGTGTGAGCCACCATGCCCAGCCTGGTTGCTTTTTTAAATAACCTCATAATATATATAGCATCTGATTGATGGATTTTTCATTATGCCTTGTTGAAGAATTTTTGTTGTTAAGGCTGTCTAATTTTCTTTCTTTGATTTCACAAATCCTTTTGAGCATCTACTCTCTAATAGGCATTGTTTTAAGCTCTAGGAATACACCAACGAATAAGATAGTTGGGATCCCTGCTCTCCTAGAGCTGATGATGGGGAGACGGATAGCAAACAAGTAAATTAATAAGAAAATGTGATGTGCTGTGAATGAAAACAGGGGCCCTTTAGATTGCATATGCTGGGCAGGCCCCTATAGCACAGCAGCATTTAGGATGACCAAGAAGATGGTCTAAGATGGGGGCAGAGCCTTCTAGGCAGAGGGATCAGTTGTGTAAAGGCCCAAGAGTAACAGCTCGTTTGCCTGATTTATTGGGCTTTGAGTGCCAAAGCAGACTCCATAACTGTCAAATGAAGGATGGGCACGATCATCTCACTTTGGCATGTAAGACATCAGTGCCATCCTTTTCTTGGCTGTGAAGGCTCCATTGTATGGCTGTGCCTTGATGTATTCAACTAGCACCTGCTGGGGGCTGCTTCAGGTGGTGCTACAGTTGATATCCTTGACCATCCATCCTTTTTTTTTTCTTTTTTTGAGACAGGGTCTCACTCTGTCTCCCAGGCTGAAGTGCAGTGGTACAATCATAGCTCACTACAGCCCCAACCTCTTAGGCTCAACTGATCCTTCCACCTCAGCCTCCTGAGTAGCTGGGAGTACAGGTGTGTACTTCCATGCCCAGCTAATTTTTGTAGTTTTTTGTAGAGATGGAGTCTCTGGGCACCATGTTGCCCAGGCTGGTCTCCAACTCCTGGGCTCAAGCAATCCACCCACCTTAGCCTCCCAAATGCTAGGATTACAGGCACGAGCCACTGTGCCCAGCCAATGCATCTTTGAATAAGCCTGATGTTAAGTCCAGGATCTTCTTGGGACCATGAAGAAATGAGTATTCATAAATAATTTACTGTTTATGTTAACCGAACCTTATATGATAGTCATTTTGTCACTTATTAATAATTTTGCTTAGATTTGAAAAGTGATATTTTAATTGCATTTTTTAAATTCTCATTTTTTTCCTGAAGTGAATCATGACTTTAAGGCTATAGATTTGTGAATTCTGGAAAGCTCAGCAGCTACAGAGCCCTCTTCTAGTGACAGACAATGGACCCCATCCTCAGCTCCTCTCAGATGGCCATACAAAGAGGCTGTGCTGTTGAATGCGTCGCTGCTTGAATTAGCCTGAATTAACTATAGGTTTTATTTACTATTGTTATTTTACTTAGAGTTGGGGAAGAATGGCTGAAAGTTTATGAATCTATGACTTAAACTCCAAGGATTGGTATAGTAGACCTTTCTGAGATAGTTTCTGAAAAATAGGTTACATATCTCCGCTGCTTTATGGAAAAGAGGCCAAAGTACTGGTCTATGATGGGTCTCACTTGAGTGGCTTGTTCTGAAGTTGACCATTCTGATCACTCTTTAGTAGTAAGAAAACTTCACCTGTGAGGTACAGGCTCTTGTACTTCATTAAAAGGGACTCTCTCTGGACTGAGAAGCAAATAAACTCCCTGTCTGGAACTCTCTCCTGTTGGAGTACTCTGTGTGTGTGTGTGTGTGTGTGTGTAGTATTTTTACCACCCACTTTGATAAAGCGTATCCCCAAAGCACCTTGGTCTTCATCAGTAAAGACCTATACCTGGGCATTTGGGGGATGTAGTGGCTTGCCTTCTTTTTTCTTTTTGGCAGAAACATGATCTCACTGTGTTGTACAGGCTGCTCTCAAACTCTTGGCCTCAAGCAATTCTCCTGCCTCAGCCTCCAGTGCCCTGGGATTACAAGCATAGTTCTAGGGTACTGGCCAAGTCCTAGGACCTCCTCTCACACCTGCAGAATCAGGAACTCTGGCAGTGAGGCCAGCCATATGCTTTTGCTTTCTTTCTTTCTTTCTTTCTTTTTTTTTTTTTGAGATGAAGTCTTGCTCTGTCACCCAGACTGGAGTGCAGTGGTGCAATCTCAACTCACTGCAACCTCCGCCTCCCAGATTCAAGTGATTCTCCTGCCTCAGCCTCCCGAGTATCTGGGACTACAGGCGCGTGCCACCATCCCCAGCTAATTTTTTGTATTTTTAGTAGAGACAGAGTTTCACCATGTTAGCCAAGCTGATCTCAATCTCCTGACCTCGTGATCCACCTGCCGTGACCTCCCAAAGTGCTGGGGTTACAGGCATGAGCCACCGTGCCCGGCCGCCATATGCATTTTTAAGTCATTACTGTTTTTTTGAGACAGGGTGTTGTTCTGTTGCCCAGGCTGGGGTACAGTGGCATGATCATAGCTCACTGTAGCCTTGAACTCCTGGGCTCAAGCCATCCTCTTCTCTTAGCCTCCCAAGTAGCTGGGATGACAGGTATGCATCACAGCTAATTTTTTAATTTTTTGTAGAGACAGGGTCTCATAATGTTGCCCAGGCTGATCTGAAACTCTTAGGCTCAAGTGATCCTTCCACTTCAGCCTCCCGAGTAGCTGCAGGTGTGTGCCACCATCCCTGGGTAGTTTTTAATGGTTTTTGTAGAGACAGGGGTCCACTAGCTATGTTGTCCAGGCTGATCTCGAACTCCTGGGCCTCAGGCAATCCCCCCACCACCTCAGCCTCCCAGAGCACTGGGATTACAGGTGCACAGTGTCTTTCTTACCACTCTTCATGTGCAGAACCTGGGTGGTGGCCTCTGAGGTTTCCTAATCCAGCAGACACGGCTTGAGGACGTCAAAAGTTTTGTTCCGTCAATGGCTGTATACTTAGAGTTCCTGCTTGGTGTGAGGCAGAAACCAGAGGCTGGAGGATTCTGTTCTTGGCTGTATACGCATTTTGGAGGACTATGGTAGCTATTTTGTGTTTGCTGAGAATCTGTTTTCTTTGTGGAGAACTGAAGATAACTAAGTGATGTTCCACTTTGAAATCAGAAATGCAAGGAGTAGTATAATCCATTCAGCACCAGGGTCTGCAGAGCTCTAGAGATACAGAGAGTGGGAGTGAGGCTAGGTAAGTCTGGAAAACAGCAGAGGTGATCCAGGCTTTGGTTTCAGTTCCCATTTCGTTTTGGAGGCCAGTCATTTGCTTTGAATGGGGTCTACTGCCCAAGGTTGCCAGGTGCTGCATTTCCCAAGAGCCATGTGTGCTCATCCACCAGTGTGTCCCCAGCACTCCTCACAGGGCTTGTCACAGAGTTAGCTTCCAAGACATAATTATTATCTGGTCACATTCTTGTATCTCACATTGAGGACTTGGGCTGAACAGAGTTTTCGTGTGTTTTGATCCCAAAGTGTCACTTAACTAACCAATTATATTCAAAAAACATACATCTCATGAGTTGTTTCTTACCCTTCTGTTCAGGGTAAGGGGACAGGGACATTTCCATGGTCTCCATGTAGCATTCAATGTTATGAAACCCTGGATTCTGGGAACTCAGGTTCTTTCTGTGAGCTGATGTTTATGGCTGCTGTTTTGGTAGCGGCCTTGTCTGGGGCGAGGTCTCCACTGCCCTGCTTTGCCTGTCTCCTTCTCCCAGGTACAATTTTGTGATGCTGGCCCTGTCCTCCTCATTCCTGGTGTTATCCTATCTCCTGACCCATTGGTGTGGCAGTGTGGGCTTCATCTTGGCCAACTGCTTTAACATGGGCATCCGGATCACACAGAGCCTTTGCTTCATCCACCGCTACTACCGAAGGAGCCCCCACAGGCCCCTGGCTGGCCTGCGCCTGTCACCAGTCCTGCTTGGGGCATTTGCCCTCAGCGGTGGGGTCACTGCTGTTTCAGAGGTGAGACTCCCTGAGCCACCACGCCGCATGCTTCTGCAGCTGCCCTGCTGTCCCTCCCACTAGGCCTCCCCTTCCCGCCTGGCCTGAACCAACTGGACAGGGGTTTGGCTCCCCAGTCCCCTCCCCAGGCCTCTAGGGTAGCATCTTTTGTTAGATGGGACAGGATAATGTTGCCAGTGGGGAGAGAATGGACCTGCAGTATGGCTGTCATGCTTTTTATCTGACTTAGAAGCTGGAACCATAGCTGCCTTCCCTGGCTGGTCCCAAAGGAGGGAGGCGCAGACTGAGGAATGGGCACCAACAGTGGTTTCTTTCCCTAGGTGTTCCTCTGCTGTGAGCAGGGCTGGCCAGCCAGACTGGCACACATTGCCCTGGGGGCCTTCTGTCTGGGAGCAACGCTTGGGACAGCATTCCTTACGGAGACCAAGCTGGTCCATTTCCTCAGGACTCAGTTAGGTGTGCCCAGACGCACTGACAAAATGACCTGACTCCAGGGGAGCCTGGGCACCTGAGGCACCTGGACCAGCTATGGGCAGTTCCGGGGGCAGAACACATATCCTGTGTAAGAGCCCCACTGAGGCTCTGCAGCGGAGTGACAGCAGCCCCGGAGGTGAGGTGCCAGAGGGAGCCACTGCGTGAGACACTTGTGTTCATTCAGAATCTGAAATGTGGAGGAGGAGTTTCATTTTTAAGTGAAGGCCAAAATGCCCTTTAAAAATAATATAGTTTTTTAAATAATTTTATAGTGATCAGCATTTTCTCTTTCACTAATGTACTCGTTCCTTTTGAGCGTGATTGGCCTTTGGAGTTGCATGCTCCAACAAACTGAATCTCATTTGTTAATTGTTAATAATCATCTGGCCCAGAAAAAGAGGTGCAGCCATTTTACCCTTCACAAGAATATGGAACTTCTTCTGTAAAAGAGAGAGAGAGATGATGTTATGCACCAGATGAAAATGATGTGGCCTTGGAGTTGTGGCTTTCTCAGTGTCAACATTGCGGTCTGGGTTTTTAGAGAAGGAAAAATGCTACTCAGTGTTCTCAGTGTTCAAGAAATGAAACCAGAAAGGTTTTCAGATCACATTTCCCAGAGTGAGCTGGGGGCATCTTGCCTGTCATGATCACACTGTTCCCCGCTGCACGTACTTGACCCAGAGTGGGCGCTCAGGATTCGTGGATTGAAGGGTGGGTGACAGCTAGCTGGGGACTCCTGACCTGGCCACCTGCAAGAGGTGGACTTTGAAGAAAACTGTGATCCAGTTGAGCCACTTTGTCCCTGAAGGGAATGCCGCTTTGCAGCTTTCTGTAACTTCTCATGTGGGAATTGCACTGGTGACAGATAAGGTGTAACAGATGTATTTTTTTTATCTTCAGAATAAGACAGTCAGGGTGAATTCTATATGACAAGTATTACTGAGTCAGGCCCCTCCTGCTGACCCATTATTTCCAGCACTGATCAAGACAAACGAATTCCAGCCCCAGGGCAAGAGTGGCAGCATGGGGGTCTGGTGCTCCAGGCTACACTGTGAACCCAGGCGTTCTGCAGCCTGCACCCTACAGGTGAGATCATGAGCAGTTTTCTGGGGTATAATGTATTTCTTTTTCATTAATGTATTAATTCCTTTTAGATATGATCATCCTTCAGAACTTCATGCACAAACTATAACTAGGATGTTAATAATCCTCTCATTCAGTGCCCCGAACTTTCTGTGTCTACACCTAGAGAGAGGGCCAGTAAGGGCAACTCCTATCATACATTAATATGCATGTATTTAAATCTGCTTGCCCAGAGCCAGTACCCAGGGGCCAAGGATCAAGACCTGTCAGTACACCAAGACCCCGGCCCAGTCACCCTGGCAGGGTTTTATGTACTCAGAGAGAGAACAGTTTGCACTAATTGGGAGAAAAGCAACTAAATGCAAGGTGTCCTGAGCAATTACAAGACCTCCAAAAGCGTGGCCTCAGTCATGCCTTCACAGGGCAAGGTCAGGCCAACTCAGAAAAATGGGTGGTCCCATGGGGTCAGGTGGAGCACACACAGAAGGCAGTCCTCTCTCCCTCCCTCCCTCCCTCCCATGTTCTTTTTCTGTCCCCAGAGTGCACAGAAAGGGGCCTTCAGTCCTCATGAACTGTTACTCTACTCTGCAGCTGCTGATCACCTTCCTAGGACCCTGTACCTACCCCATGCCTACTTGACCCCAGACTCAAGCATGATCCTCATTCTACCTGCCTCAGAATTTTGATAGATGTGACAAGAGAATGTTGCCAGTGGGGAGAGAATAGACCTGCAGTATGGCTGTCATGCCTTTTATCTGACTTAGAAGCTGAAACCATAGCTGCCTTCCCTGGCTGGTCCCAAAGGAGGGAGGCACAGACTGAGGAATGGGTTGCAAGTGAGAACGTGGCTTTCCAGGACCCACTCTAGGCCTTCAAGGTCTGTGTCTCCCTGGAGGAGGGCTCTGAGATTGGCTTTTCCGGCAAGTCCACGTGGCAGTGATGCCACCAAGGTTGGCATGCCCCATTGTCTTCCTTAGTGACAGGCCCAGGACCAGTCGTGCTCACGCCCACGGTGCCTGTTCTCTGCTCCAGGAACAGAGCTGCTGTTGCACGAGCAGCCTTGTGACTTCCGTAGCCTCTGAGAGCAGGACCCCCAGGATTATGCTCTCTCAGGTTGAGAGAGGCTCTGTCTCTGAAGGCAGTGCTCACTCTCATCTCTCCCCTGCTGTTCGCCTAGTACTGCTGTCAGGGCCAGCTCCTCTTGAAAAATAGCCAGCTGGGAAGGCAGCCCAGGGCTTCTTCCTGTGTCCTGCTTCCCTGTGTGTAGGGAGAGTCATGCTCATGGTGCGTGTTCTCCCAGGACTAGCACCTGCCACCTGGGCTGGCTGCACTTTGACGGCTGGGCCTCTGCCGTTCTCTGCCTCTGGCGCCTCCCGAAGCTCAGCTGGCCAGACCTCTGGCATTTCCCCTGCTAGACCCTCTAGAGCCAGAACTGTTGCCTCAGGGAGTTTGCATACCTGTGGGCCAGCCTGCCTCACTTTACCCAAGCGGATTTGAGGGGAGCAGAAATCACACTTTTGTCTTTAAATACTACTTAAAATATAGTGAGGCTACTTATCCATGGAGACAAGTCTCTGAGGCACAACCTTTATGAAAGGAAGGAATATTGCTGACTTGCTGTGTTCCTCTGGCCACGCGTGAGTGTTGATCACTTCAGTTTTGGCTTGGGGTCTCTCAGTGAGAAGCTGCTGCTGCGCTGTTTAATGCTTACCTGACTGCAACTCATGGCTCTGGAAGCACTACTCTGCCCTGTTCCCAGCCACTTCCCAACCTGATTCAAGCAGGGCCCCTCCTTCCTCCTATTTATTTATTTCCAGAGACAAGGTCTCAGTCTCTCCTCTCACTCAGGCTGTAGTGTAGTGGGTGTCATCATAGCTCACTGTAGCCTCCAACTCCTAGGCTCAAGCGATCCTCCCACCTCAGCCTCCTGAGTAGCTGGGACCATAGGCATGTGCTACCTCACCCAGCTACTTTCTAATTTTTTTGTAGAGACTGGATCTCACTGTGTTGCCTTGAACTCCTGAGCTCAAGTGATCCTCCTGCCTCAGCCTCCCAAAGTGCTGGAATTCCAGACCAGCCATTTTTTTTCTTTAATCATGCATTCCTGTTGCTAGTTTCATATCAGTCCCCTGGTTTGAAAAGAAATACAATGTTTTCTTCCCATTTTTGTAAAGACCTTTCTTCTTGCATACCCCTTCTCCCTCCAAAAGGGACAAAAATTCTTCAATTTCATAAGGAGAGTGGGTAAGTCACTTGAGGATGTGAACTTTTGGTATTCCTCAGCTGGAACGTTTCTCCCTCCATTGACGCTGTAGCTGGGACTAGGATTCTTGACTTTGGAAGAGGGGCAGTGTCCTGGCCTGTGCCACTGAGCCTCCTGTGTCTGGAACTAAAAGGCTTGGTGTCTCCTTTGCTCCTCTCCCTGTCCTGCCTTAAGCTGTGTTTCTCATTGTTTGTGGGACTTTTCTCTCCTATCTTCTCTGTCTGGCCTGGTCTTTGTTTTGTTCATTTTGTTTTGTTTTTTTAATTTTTTTTTTTTTTTTTTGAGATGGAGTCTTGCTCTGTCACCAGGCTAGAGTGCAGTGGTACAATCTCGGCTGACTACAACCTCTGCCTCCCAGGTTCAAGCAATTCCCCTGCCTCAGCCTCCTGAGTAGCTGGGACTACAGGTACGCGTCACCACACCCAGCTAATTTTTTGTATTTTTAGTAGAGAGGTGGTTTCACCATATTGGTCAGGATGGCCTCAATCTCCTGACCTTGTGATCCACCCTCCTCAGCTTCCCAGAGTGCTGGGATTACAGGTGTGAGCCACCATACCTGCCCTGTTTTGTTCGTTTTTGTTTTTGATTTTTGTTAAACAGCCATTCCTTGAGAAGTCAGGACTAGTTTCAGTGCAGAGTAGGGCAAGTGCGTGATTTCAGAGGTCTAGGACAGCCCCTTCACTCTAATATCGTCCTCGATCAGGTGATAGAATTTCCTTTCACCTGGTTCAAAGGCTGTTATTCCAGAATTAGAGAGGATACTGGAAATTCAAATCCCAGAGAGGACTCAGTAACTCATTCACACTAAGATGTAAAATAACCCCATCAAGATTTATTTCCCTTTTGTTCTCTGGTGGGAGGAAAAAAGAAAAAAAAAAAATTATATCCCGGGCTAAATGCCTATAATCTTGACACTTTGGGAGGCTGAAGTGGGAGGATCGCTTGAGCCCTGGATTTTGAGACCAACCTAGGCAACACAGGGAGACCCCATCTCTACAAAAAATTTAAAAATTAGCTGGGGATGGCGGCACACACCTGCAGTTCCCACACAGGAGGCTGAGGTGCAAAGCATTGCTTGAGCCCAGGATTCCGAGGCTGCAGTGAGCATGTTCACACCACTGCGCTCCAACCTGGGCAACAGAGCAAGGCCCTGTCTCTCTAAAAAATGTATTTCCTGAGTAGCTTTTGACGTTGAGGAAGAGACAGGCAGGAGCTGGGAGCATCTAGAACCTGGATGAGGACGGGCTCAGGTGAGAGGCTGGGCAGGCCCAGAGGTGGGAGCTGTGAGTGATTCTGTGTGGCCTCTGGGATAGATGGGAAGTCAGGGGCAGCATGATCCCTGGCCTAGTCTTGGAAGAGCCATGGCTCAAAAAGGGGTGGGGACTATTTGCTTATTTATTTATTTGAGACAGAGACTCGCTCTGTCATCCAGGCTGGAGTGCAGTGGCACGTTCTTGGCTCACTGCAACCTCTGCCTCCCAGGTTCTAGCAATTTTTGTGCCTCAGCCTCCCAGTAGCTGGAACTACAGGCATGTACCACTATGCCTGGCTAATTTTTGTATTTTTAGTAGGAATGGGGTTTCACCATGTTGGCCAGGATGGTCTGGAATTCCTGACCTCAGGTGATCTACCCACTTCCACCTCCCAAAGTGCTGGGATTACAGGTGTGAGCCACCTCGCCTGGCCTTCTTCACATATTTACACACCCCTGCTCTTTTTGGGGGCCAGGCACCAATGACAAGTGAGATGGGCATGCAGGGGGCTTGCTAGTGAGAGCTCCCACCAGCAACTCAGTCCTGAGCACCTTTGGGAGCTGACCCATGGACTTACGAAGCTGCTTGCACAAGGTTCTCAGTGGCCCTAAGGAAGAGTTCTGGAAGGCACACTGGAAGCCGAGAGGCCTGTGAAGCCTGTCAGAAAGGACCAAACTTGGAAAGAAGATGAGCTAAGGCCCAAGTGTCAGTGGTCCCCTAGAAATTTCTCAAAGACGATGAAACAGAGAACTAGAAAAAGTGACTGAATACTGGGTATGGTGGCTGATGCCTGTAATCCCAGCACTTTGGAGGGCCAAGACGGGTAGATCACCTGAGGTCAGGAGTTTGAGACCAGTCTGGCCAACATAGTGAAACCCCATCTCTACTATAAATACAAAAATTAGCTGGGCATGGAGGAAGGTGCCTGTAATTCCAGCTACTCAGGAGGATGAGGCAGGAGAGTCACTTGAACCCAGGAGGTGAAGGTTGCAGTGAGACAAGATCGTGCCATTGCACTCCAGCCTGGGCAACAGAGCGAGACTCTGTCTCAAAAAATAAATAAGAAAAAATGAAAAAGCAACTGAACAGATCACTACTCTAAAATTATTTACTGAATATTCCACGAGTGTCCAGGAAGTAACTGAGACTTGTGTATTTGGAAATGAGACTTCTGAGCCAATCAGAGGCAGATGAAAAATTATTTGCTTTACTGTTATTTGCTTACCTGAGTGAATTGGCCCTTAATGTTGTAAATATTTCATTTGCTAACTAAGTTTCAAGGTAGCAGAAAAGGTGTTTGACTTGAAGAATTTGAGGAGAGGGAAGACTCATTGATTTGCATTATCAGTCAGTCCCCAATTACCTTGGCATAATCAGTCCCATTATTTAGTATTACTCATTTTTAACCAGAACTGTCTAAGTGTATCGGAGCACAATTGGGAAAATGGGCTCTTAATGTAGTTCAGCCTTCTTTAGGGGCCTAATGAAGGAAGACTTATAAATACTTCTTAATTATCCTTCAGATGAATTAGCAGGAGTTGCTGTTAGCCCCTGTTCCAAAATGCAGTCAATTCTTCACCAGTTGACTTGTCCATCCTTCTTGGGTATTGTGGCTTTAAAGGAAAGTGCTGGAGGTGAGATGTGGAGAATCAGCTCTTTCCTTGCATGTCATAGCTCCTCGGCAAAGTAAGTGTGCCCAGAACTCTGTCCCCACCTCTGCAGACTCCACACACTCAAGGTTGGAGACCCCAGCCCCAGCTTGTGGAACCTTTTGCAGTACATCATGTCCCACTTTGAAACACAAGCGTATGTAAGGATGACACAAGAGTGGTGGCTGCCTAACTGATATGGTGGTATGTTCTGTAGCAACTGGAAAGCATTTGAAAAAGCAATTTTGAAATGTTATATTTTGGAGCTAGTAAATTTTTTCATCTGAGTCATTTCTGAGGGGCCTGAGAGTTAAAGAGCCCTGGATGCTGCATCTGTGAAGCCGAATGAACACTGGGCCCTGGGCGCTTAGGAGGGAGGGAAGGGGATGCTGGAAGCAGTGAGGTAGTGCCTGGAGGCTGCCTCGCTGTGAGGCTGGCAGGGGCCAAGCTCTAGAGCAGCTCCCGGCCCTCTCTGCTCCTCCTGGCTTCACACTGGGGTGATTCTCATTTTTCCTGGGGCCCAGACAGCAGACCAGCCCTCAGGCTGGTGGGCAGTGAGAGGAGGAGGGCCCAGACATGGGTGCCGCCCACAGGGTAGCAGCCTAGATGCTTCCACTTGAGGGGGCAGTCTCTCACCTTTTACTTTCAGCCCCCACCCTCCTCCCTCCTCTTTGCTTCTGAGTGCAAACCGCCTGCAGGAGAAATGGAACTGTCTCAGGTCATCTTTATAAGACAGCTACTGTAGATCACATGTCATACATTAGCCAGTAGATGGGCTGCCCTGGGGGCAGGTGGGCCCCCTGGCCTGAGCAGCATTTGCCCAGTGAAGGCCAGCCAGAGTGGCTCGGTTCATCTTTCATTGCCCCTTCCCAGGGGAGCCTCACAGGGACCCGTGACATAACAGCTGACTTGTGAAGGAATCTTCTAGACTACCATTTCCCTGTCAAATTTCCTCCTCTCTGCCTCCAGTAAATGTGTCCCAATGTTATGACCCTATTGACTCCTGTCACAATGTTGACAAAGGGGTTTAGCAGAGGCCACCTGGGTTCACAGTGCTCAGCGGGAAAGACACCTGAAAAATTATCCTTCCCAGCGGCCTCTCACCTTTAATCTCCTCTGCAGCACCCCATCACAGGTTGGGACCTTGGAACAGGCTCAGGCACTGTCATCACAGTCAGTGAGCAGTGACTAATTAAGACACAGCTCCATTAGTCACATTGGAGGTGACAACTGAGCAGCATGTTTCTGATTCGTGTCTGGGAGATCCTGACACACTTTCCAATTATGAGGAACTAATAGTGTGTGGCTTCCACGTGGCCATGTGGGGTGGGAGAGCAGGGGGAGCCTGCAATGAAAGCGTAACTGTGCGCAGTGCCGATTTTGTTCCCGGCTCACCTACTCCTCACTTCTTTGCCCTTTCAGTTGAAAATCACAAAAGGTGACACCAGGGGAATGGCATCAGGGGTGCCAGAGGACCGCTTTCAGAAGCCTTTTGTTGTCCACCACTGTTCCCAGGGGAATTAGGGGGATATTCAGAGAGGAGCTGGTGACACAGGAGCCAGTTCTTTCACCAGGTCCAGAAGAAAAGTCCAGTGTCGCCAGCCTCAGGGCACACTCTTGTCTTCCCTCACTGAAGCCCGGCAGGGCCATGCAGGGAGAACCACAGAGACCCAGAGAATCAGGACATTGCAGCCAGAAGGAAAACGGGGCTCTTCTCCACACAGCAGCCTAACCAAACTAGAGAATGCTGCTAAAATAGCTATCCTTTTTGTTTCCCCTAGGACATTAACACAAGAATTTTATGAACAAACCAGGTTAGCATAGCGCGTTTAATGTTCCTGAACTAGAGCTGAAGGTTTCTGTCTTCCCCGCATGGCTTCTGAGATCCCCAAGTGGTGTCTCTCTAATGACAAGAGAATGTTCTTCGCAGGTGTGCAGATGTCGGGCTGTCGGGGGCCACAGAAGGGACAGAGCTGCTTGGATTTGTTTCTTTTGTAACTGTGATGGAAACCATGTGGAGCTCTGGCTGCTGCCCAAGCACAGTGGCAACTTGTCTTTGCCCACTCTCAGCTTTGCCTGCCACACATCTGCACGCACAGGGCCAAGAGCCAGGCTCTGGGTGGAAGGACCCCAGGGGTGTCCTGTCTTCAACACTTCTTCCATCTACACCATCACTGGAGAAATCCACCTGCGCCCATGTCTTTTATTTATTTCCTTTTTTTTTTTTGATAGGGTCTTGCTCTGTTGCCCAGGCTGGAGTGCAGTAGCACGAGCATAGCTCACTGCAGCCCTAATCTCCTGGGCTCAAGCAGTCCTCCCACCTCAGCCTCTTGAGTACCTGCCTGGCTAATTTTTTTTTTTTAATTTTTAGTAGATGTTGCCCAGACTGGTCTCAAACTCTTGAGCTCAAGTAATCCTCCCACCTTGGCCTCCCAAAGTGCTGGGATTACAGGCATGAGCCACTGCTCCTGGCCCATTTTTGGGTTTTTTTTTTTTTGAGACAGTCTCACTCTGTTACCCAGGCTGGAGTGCAGTGACGCAATTTCAGTTCACTGCAACCTCTGCCTCCCGGGCTCAAGCGACTCTCCTGCCTCAGCCTCCTGAATAGCTGGGATTACAGGTGCCCGCCACCACACCCGGCTAACTTTCTTTTTGTGTGTATATTAGAGACGGGGTTTCATCATTTTGGTCAGGCTGGTCTCAAACTCCTGACCTCAAGTGATGCTCCCACCTTGGCCTCCCAAAGTGCTGGGATTACAGGCACGGGTGTGAGCCACCACGCCCGGCCCTGTGTCTGTCGTTTGAAGTACATGAACAGGGTTTTGCTTCATGTGTATTTCGTTTTCTAAATGGCACAGCATGTTGCATCCCTGCCTTCCGTTATACACCCCCACCCCAACTGCCCTTCTCAAATTCGTGGGTGACCTTGAACAAGTCTCCCTCCAGCAGTTACAAAGCTCTGAGCATGTGCCAGGTTTGCATGGCAACATGTTTTACAGGTGTTAGCTGTGGGATCTTCACAACGGAGGCACAGAAAAGTGATTTGATATTTCCTGAGCCACACAGCTAGGAAGAACACAGCGCAGCTGGGGCCGGCCCCTGGACTGTCCGATTCCAGATCCCTCTCTAGCTCTGAGCTAACTTCCTTCCTCTATTATTATTTTGTTTTGTTTTGTTGAGGCAGTCTTGCTCCATCACCTCGGCTGGAGTGCAGTGGCACGACCTCAGCTCACTGCAACCTCTGCCTCCCAGGTTCAAGCAATTCTCCTCAGCCTCCTGAGCAGCTGGGATTTACAGGCACGAGCCACCACACCCAGCTAATTTTTGTATGTTTAGTAGAGATGGGGTTTCACCATGTTGGTCAGGCTGGTCTTGAATTCCTGGCCTCAAGCAACCCACCCACCTCAGCCGCCCAAAGTGCTGGAATGACAGGTGTGAGCCACCACAGCTGGCCAAGTTCCTCCTTCTATTAGACGAGGGGGCTGATCTGCTCTGTGGTGTTCACACAGACCCTGAGAGGACTGCGGGACTGTCCTGCTCATGCTGCAACCAGAGCCCCACCATTTCTATTTGTTTGGAATGTGGGGGGTTGTGTAAGAGTTTTCTTGAAAGAAGGATTTGTTCTTATTACTTAACAGATTTGAGATCAGATGGGGTGGCTCACACCTGTAATCCCAGCACTTTGGGAGGCTGAGGTGGGAGGATCACTTGAGCCCAGGAATTTGAGACCAGCCTGGGCAACATAGGGAGACTCTGTTTCTACAAATGATAATATAATTAGCCAGGCGTGGTGGCATGTGCCAGTGGTTCCAGCTACTTGGGAGGCTGAGGTGGAAGGATCACTGGAGCCCAGGAAGTTGAGGCTGCAGTGAGCCGTGATCACACCACTGCACTCCAGGCTGGGTGACAGAGCAAGACTGTTTCAAAAACAAAAGCAAAAACCAGCAAGTTTGGAACGCAGAGGATTTGATTGTTTTAAATCCATCCCTGACCTTCCATGGCGTTCCTTCCCTGCCTCAGTCTTCATCCCACCTTAAGGAATTTAAGGCAATTGTCTTGCAGAAACATTGGCATAATAAACATCTGGGAGAAATGAATCTGGCCAGAAAAAAAAATTATGGTCCATTACAAAGAAAAGGTTTTGTATACCCCAGGGTCCCCTGACCCTGGCAGCACCACCATGGTGTGGGAAGGCACCTCACTTTTGGCCTCTTGGGTCTACTTCCTCACTTTGGAACCATGGGCAGGAGATCTTGCCTCTCTGTGCCTCAGTTTCCTCATCTGTCACTCACCTGACGTGGTCCAGGAAAGATGAAAGGATAACAGAGATGGGAGGCAAGTTCAGCTCCAAAAGCCTTGGAAACCCCAAGCCACAGCAGGGCTTCCTAGGTGTCCACTTGACACACATCCGCCCTTCTTTCTTCCGGTCCCCGTGCGGAGGGAGTTCTCTCCCGACACCCTGCACCTCACCTCTACGTCTATGCCAGGCTCTGCTCCCCTCCACCCTCACCCCTATTGATCCAGCTCAAAGGTCTGCTGTGGCTGAGCCAGCAAAGGAGGGAGAGTGAGGGCATTACAAATACTTGATTGAATGGCTTTTCCTTCAGCCTCATTACCTACAGAAGGCACCTGGCCCAGAATGCATGACATTGATGAACCCAGGTCCCTGTTTCTTTCCCTTGGCTTCATTTGGGCTGGTTCTTATGGTGCCCTTGGGAGCCCTGGAGCCAATGCTGCCCAGCCTCATCCTCACACCTCTCCCCATGCCCCAGCCAGGGAGGCCCTCGCCTGTGTCAGTCCCAGTGTCCCTGTTCCTGTGACCTCCCAGGCTTCTCTGTCCCCATCAGGCTCCTCCTCCTATCTTCCAACAGCCCTATTTTCTTTCTCCTTTGAGAATTAGGCAGCTGTGTGTGGTGAGGCCGGGGGTGGGGAGGGGTGGGACATGTCCAGAGAGGGGTTTGAGGCAGCTGTGGCTTTACTTCCCCAGGCCTGGTCAATGGACCCAGCCCAGCTACCCTGCTACCCTACCCTCTTCAAGCTGTGAATCTGAACAAAGTGCTTGATCCCCTCTGTGCCTCAGTTTACTCATCTAAAAATGGGCACAATAGCACTTGCCTTATAGGGTGTAGCAAGGGGTAAGTGAGAGGATGTAGGTAAAGCCCCAGGCAGGGGTGTCTAGCTCTATCCTAGTGGACTTCAGTGAGTGGAATTTTAAATCTGCCAACGCAAGGCTACAGAAGGACTGTGGTTCCTGGGAACGTTTGTTTTCCTACTACTGCTTCCTCCTCCCACCTAACCCCAGTCCACAGAAGTGCATATGGTGGTAGAGCATCTTTTTAAACTTCGATTGAAGCATTCCTTTTCCTTCTCCTGAAAGACAAAGCTGCAGGTGAAGAAGAAATGAAAACTCCTTTTAGGCTCAGTTGGCCCTACAAGAGCTTTGGAGGGTGAGGGTATTGGGCAGGGAAACTGTGCAGAGCCAGGCATCTGGATGTGGATTTGAGGCATCCTTAGCCTGGGAAACTGTTGGGTACCAGCCCCAACCCTGCACGTGGGTGTCCTTAGTCTCAGCAGTGACGAGGGATTGAGAAAAGGAAATAGAGACACAAGAGTAGAATTTACAGCACGATTCCAGGGGACCAAGTGTGGGAACCGCGTTGGCCCCGAGCTCTGGGCTCCAAACACTTTTATTATGTGCATAATCTCATTGAGCTTATGGGAGTGGAAGGGGAGGGTGAAGGGGTAGTGGGGGGGCGGAGAGCACTTGAGATCCTTCTAAGATGCTAAACGTGCTCTGAGAGAAGTATAGCGGATTAGGAGGTGGGGGGTGTCTGACCACACCCAATGCATCCAGGGGCTTTTATCTCCCCATCATTGAGGACGTAGAGCAATTAAAATCACTCCGTATTCCGAGAACCTAGGCAGAGCCTCAGACGTTCCCTGATCTCTGCCCTGCAAGGCTTTTCTCCTCCTTGCCAGCTCCCATCTGCAAAGACCCTCCCAGATCTTGTGGGCAAGAGGTCGCCTCCCTTCTCAGAGATCCTTGCATAAGCCCTGTTTACGAGACCCTCGTGCATTCTCCATGTTGAGAAGCCATTCATGGGACCAGACCAGTATTCCCTGCTCTGCAGCCACCCTGCAGTGCTCCCCGGTGTTACTGCGCTCTCAGATGGTCTTTACCTTAGGCCTCCTGTTGCCGCTTGATTTCTAATTAACTACACCAATAATATAGTTTAGTTCAGTGTATAAACTTCAGTGTACTCTGAGCCAAGCTAGCTATAATTATTTAGCTAGAGTTAACATAGGTCTCCCTCGGCCGTCTTGACCCACAGGAAACCCCAGCGACCAGGCCTGGGGAGGCAGCGCCACAGCTGCCAGCAAATGCTCATTCAGACACACATTCTGCACACCTCCTCAGGACAAGCAGGGATGCTCCCGAAGCTGGTTAAATGACTTCCAGCAATTTCAGACATTGCCTCAGCTAGTTGTTTAGATTTTCCTGCAGCCTTAGATGAAGGCAGAAAGTAAAAGGGGCCCTGGCGTCAGGAGAGAATGTGGCTTTGTGCATTGAGGGCCAGCTGCTGTGGGCAGTTTCTGAAGAAAGTGGAAAGGTGTGAGTGGGTCCTGCCCCATGTTAGGGCAGCCACAGGCAGGAGCTCTCCTGGCCCCTCGGCTTTCTCAGGCCCAGGCCACGGTGGCCCACGAGGACACCCCTGCACCCCCACATGGCCTTACCCAGCAATTGCCAGTGTCTCACCTTGAACCCACTCAGCACAGGCTGATCCAGAAACTTGCTGAGTTTTGTTTTGTTGCAAACACTGCTTTTGTTTGTTTCTTTGACTGCACTGGGATGAAGGATGCCAGGTTAAAATTGACTGGTTTCTCCCGGCAGAAGAAGCTTTGAACTTAGGATGCCCAAAGGATGCTGTCTTTTTTATTTATTTATTTATTTATGTTGACAGAGTCTTGCTCTGTCACCCAGGCTGGTATGCAGTAGTGCAATCTCGGCTCACTGCAACCTCTGTGATTCTCCTGCCTCAGCCTCTCGAGTAGCTGGGATTATAGGTGTCCACCCCAACGCCTAGCTAATTTCTGTATTTTTATTAGAGATGGGATTTTTCCCTGTTAGCCAGGCTGACCTCAAACTCCTGACCTCAGGTGATCCACTTGCCTCAGCCTCCCACAGTGCTGGGATTACAGGTATGAGCTACCGCGCCAGGTCTAGGGCACTGTCCTGAACACTACTGATAAGGTGGAGTTTTTCCGGGAAGGGAAGTGAGTTCTGCCTTTAGACTTGTGGACCTCAGGGAGACACCACACGTGTCTTGGCCCAGAGCTGATCCTGGGAAAGATGGAAGCCCATGGACATTTGGTGTATGGGTCACATCTGAGTAGTGGGGGTCCATCAGGCCTTCCTCTTCCTCCTCCTTGTCAGAGAGCCATGACCTGAGCGTAGCTGGTTCTGATCCGACACCCACTGCTGCAGGCCTCCCTCACTTGTATCAGCCTCTGTGGGACATTCCCCTTAACTCTGCAGGGGCCCTGGTTGCCTTTGCAGCTTGGAGGCAATGTTTTACCACATCCCCACTGCCCACTGGGCCAGAGGACCTGCTATTGATCAGACAATCAACCGAGCTGGGGAGCCCGGAATTGCATTCCAATCCCAGCCCTGCCTTTGTCTCCTTGTGAGATCCTAGCAGGCGGCTTTGCCGTTTCTCCATCTGCAGAAGGTTCTAATCTGAGCCCATTGTTGCTCCAGGGCCATTGTAGGGACCAAGGAAAAGTCATGGTTCAGCAGTTCTTTGGGGTGGAATGGAGAGTCGGGGAGCCAGTAGGCCTGTGCATGGCAAGGCTGGAGCCTGGGTCCTGCAGGGGAGCGAGACCAGCACAGAGGTCACGGTGGAGGTTAAAATATGCTTTTTTTTTGAGACAGGATCTTGATCTGTTGCCTGGGCTGGAGTGCAGTGATGCAATCATAGCTCACAGCAGCCTCAATCTCCAGGGCTCAAGTGATCCTCTAGCCTCAGCCTCTGGAGTAGCTGGGACTGCAGGCATAAGCACCATACTTGCCTAATTTTTTTCTTAATTATTAGTAGAGATGGGGTCTCACTATATTGCCCAAGCTAGTCTCACACTCTTGACCCTCCCACCTCAACCACCTACAGTGC
The DNA here is from genome assembly GCA_963573385.1 of Cacajao melanocephalus. Lineage (NCBI taxonomy): Eukaryota > Metazoa > Chordata > Mammalia > Primates > Pitheciidae > Cacajao > Cacajao melanocephalus. Next base: position 19,322 of record CAUYLG010029276.1, read on the forward strand.
TGAGATTATAGGTGCCTGGCCAAGTTTAAAATATCTATACCATGTATTATTTTTCCTGGTAAGCGATTTTATCTCCTGATACTATGTATTTTATGTATTTCTTGCTATTAAATTACAAATTATCCTGAGGGCAATGAGTGCCCTGCAGATAGTCACAGAAACACAGGGCCCATGTCCTGCCTGAGGCCAGTCCTGATTGCACATGGTGCACACCTCTGCCCTGCTCACACTGTCATGCCCAATGTCCTTTTTCACTATGGAATGCCATCGCACGTTGTTCCCAGCACTTTCTGTGCTGTAAACTGTTACAGTGAATGTCCTGACACAGAGACCTCCAAGAGCCTGGTCTCCTCCGTTTTGCCTGCTGATGAACCCTGAGAGTGAAATTCACTGCCTCTCAGCCCTAGCCTCACCCTTATGGGAGGAAGGGAGCCTGCCTAGGTCCTACTGGGTTGATGACCACCTGGCCTGGAGCCCGAGACTCAGACCTGTTGGTGAGTGGGCCAGACTGTTCAGATCTGAAAAGGGGTTTGCACAATGCCAGCTACACAGTCAAGGGTCTGTATTTATTGTGACATTGCGGCAACCTGTCACTTGGTCATTCAGCTGACAGTCTTTCCCCCTGCAGAGGCCAAGAAAGCCCTGGAGGAACAGTGGACCTTGGTGTCTCTGCTGAGCACAAGCCAGCAATGAGGACCTGGCCCCCCCAGGCTCCACCGCATCCTCAGCCACAGACAGATGGGTGCCCCAAGCTCAGCCGCTGGGAGTGTGTGCCTGTCATAAGTAATTGATTCCCAAGAAGCAGTTCCTCTCGGTGTCAGTAAAGTCACTGATGCCCCAGCCCTCCCCTCAGAGAATCTGATTAACCAGCCCTGCTGGATGGGGAGCTAGGGAACAAAAGCCACCGAGTAAATAGAAGCAGAACAGCTGAGGCAGGGGCTCTGCCCACTGCTCTGGCTCCTTCCTTTGGTGACAGGGCCTCTGTGGGCTAGTGGCTTTGGAAGGTGTTTGCTCAAGGGGCCTCGTCTCCCTCACCACATGGGGTGCAGCCCCTTGTGCTGAAGGCTCATCTTTGTAGCCGGTATGGGTGCCTGGGGAAGGTCTTTGAGCTACCTGGTCCAAGAGTAGAGTCCAAGGTTTTGACAAGTTCACTCCACTCTCATGCCTGTGTGTGCTCTGGCACAGACAGACCCTGGTGTGGGTTCCAGCTCTGCTGTGTCCTTTACTCCATTGCCTTGGGTAATTTACTAAACCTCTCAAGCCTCAGTGTTTGGGAGATTTTATATTAATCCTACCTGCTTTTATATTTAATTTCTCTTTTGATCAAAACAATACACGTATGGTACATAGTTTTAAAAGTTGAACAATACTGCAAGACTGGAAATACTAAGTCCCCCCTTCTTGACCTATTGTTTTCTGTTCTTTTAGCTCTTTCACTCTTTTTTTTTTTTTTTTTTTGAGATGAGGTCTCCCTCTGTTGCCCAGGCTGAGCTGGAGTGCAGTGGCACAATCACAGCTCACTGCAGCCTGGGGTCAAGCAATCCTCCCACTTCAGCCTCCTGAGTAGCGGTACTACAGGTGTGCGCCACCATGCCTGCCTAATGTTAAAATAGTTTGTAGAGACAGGGTCGCACTATGTTGCCCAGGCTGGTCTTGAACTGGCCTCAAGCGATCCTCATGCCTTGGCCCAAATTGTTGGGATTACAGGCATGAGCCACCGCACTCAGCCTCTTTCACCTTTAGAACGTTGACTTCCTACTATGAAAAATGAGCTGATAGCCACCTCTCCATACATTTCCTCCCCATCCTTCCAATGCTATGATTTGGGGTAAGTTGATATTCAGTGTTCGTGTGTTTAACACCATGTAAACATTGTTTTCTGCTAAACCAAGTAGTATTCTATTTCCTTTCTGCAATAATTCTTTGTTTTTCCTCAAGCTATAATTCTCTCTCTTTTTTATTTACTTTTAAATTTGTACTTTATGTTCTTCTCTATAAAATCATAAAAATCTGACCGTATACACCCAGCAGGTGTGCTTCCCTTGGAGACATTGCTGCGGGAACCCCTCACAACTTGTTCCACTCTTACCAACCTATCTGTTGGCCCCTCCCTGCCTTCCCCAGAGCGAAGACACTGGGGCTCAGAGAGGTAGTAAGATCGGGGTAGAAATGCAGGCCTAGATAAGGAAGTCCAGTTATGCTCAAGGGCCAACCCCCTGCCCAGGTTGCTGCAGCCCAGTGAGTCAGCAGCCACACAAATGAGACCATTTGCTGGGTTTAACGTCTGCAGTGTGGGGCAGGGGCCTCTGACCCTGAGTGTAGAGGGCAGAGGCAGGTCTCCCTGTCCATCCTGAGTGACCATTCCTGGTAAGATGTCCCATGCTGATTTCCATCCCCCATCCCAGGCAGATCAGAGAAACAGCCAGCCCCACTATTCCCTGACCACCCCATATGTATTTCCCCTTAAACTTGCTAAGCCAGCCCTACCCAACGCCCAGGCTGAGATTGCCTCCCAGGGCCACCCCGCTCATCACAGATAGGGCCACTTTGACTATTTCCCCAGGTCTCGTCTCCTCCATCTAGGGGCTGATCTCCCAGCGAGCTCTGCACTGCAGGTGACTCTTCATCGTTGGTCCGAGGAGGCTAAGATCAGCCCTGGGGAATGCATAAAGGTTAAGATGACGCTGAGGGTCCCTGGCCAACAACTCCCAGTCTTGGTGGCCCAAGTCCTTAAGGGCAGCACACATTCCTGAAGGGGACAGAGAGAGCCTCCTGAGTCAAGAGATCTTGCCCAGACACCATATGCCTCACAACAGAGAGGCATATGCATTGTCTGAGGCTCCTAGTGACTGCAGTCCAGCCCACACGGCCTGCTCACCACAGAGGATGCCCATGAGAATGTTATCCATGTGTTCCTGCACGCCAGAGGCCATAGCTCAAGTGGGCTGTGCTGCTGGGCCAGGACTACCCCAGGTGCATAAGGAGAGGGTGAAGGGTGCATATCCTCTCCTTCAGCTATCAAGAGACAAGGGGTGGGTGGGTGTCAGAGGTCCCTGGGAGATGAAAGATGCATAGAGCGCTCCAAATGGCTGCATGTTTTCAAAACAGACAGCTCACCAGGATTTCATCTGCAACTCAGATTCAATCCGCTAAGTAGGGAAGAAGAAAGTATGTGGTTGTCATGGCAACACCAAATTGCCCAGGACCAGGTTAGTCTCTAAGCAGGGGAAGGATAGGGAGTGGAGCCCAGCCTCTGTCTCTGTGGTAGGGATGTTCTAGAGAACGGGGGCAAGGGGTCAGGCCAGACACACACGTGTGGGCAAGGGGCGTTGCTCCCACTACTGCTGCTCAGGGCTGAGGGCCTGAGCCATGCGGTGTTATATAAAGGGTTGACTCGGGGCCCTCATTCTGGGGCTGGGGCCCAGACTGTTCAAGCATGCAAATTCCAGAGCCAGCCTCTTGCTGAGGGCCAGTCCCCTCTTCCTGCCAAGGGCTAGGCCCACCCTAGAGCAGCTCAGGTTTGGTGCCTACTTTTCTTCCTGCCCCCCAGTCCTAGCTGTTCCTAGCAGAACTTCTGTCTTGAGCTTGGCCATGGATGTGGACACAGCCTGGCACATGCCCTGAGTGCAGTCTGAGGATCAACGGACCCACAGGCTCACCCAGAGAGTGCCAAGCAAAGCTGATACTTCTATTCATAAGCACGCAGTGCTCAGCCTGGCCTCTTCCTCCCCACCAAGAATGAAGCAGAGCCAGTAACAGGGTTGCTCTGCAATGTGGTCTCTGCCAACCTGGGCCCAGGCCTGGTTAGGTAGATGGTAGGAGAGAGGGCTGCTCAAGTAGGAAGGAGGTGAGCATCGGGACCCTCCCCTGCCCTCAGACCTGCCTTAGCCCTGTTTTGATTCTGACCATCCAGTGTTCTGGGGCCCCTGGAAAACGTCCTGGCTCCAAGGCCCTCCTGACCAGCGAAGCCTGGCATATCCATCTCTGTGGTCCCAGGGTCCGGCCACAGGAGGGCTCCTGGACACATGAATAAATGAGGGAGTGAAAGAATTAATGAATGGGTGACTTGGGCCGTGAGGACTAGAAGCAGAAGAAATGTAAGCGACCAGGTTGGGAGGGGGATGCTTGTAGGGCCAGGTTTTAGGGAGCCTTAAATGCCAGGCTGAGGGGGGTTGTTTATCAGGCTCCCCCACACCCAGCTTCTGCCCTGCCCTGGGACAACTCCCATCTTCCAGAGGGGCCACTAGGGACCCTGCCAGATGTGGCCCTATCACCTGATCCCCTCTCAAAAAGACAGAAACCCCAGGGCCCATCCCCTGGAGCCTGGCTCACCTGGGCTCTTGCAGGGCCTGCCTCGGTGGGGCCCTGGAGACTTAACTGCTTTTGCTTCATGCTCTGTGGGTTTTCCCAGTTGTTCAATTAGTGCTAATTGGAAGCAGGAAGTGTGGGGTGGGCCTGGCCTTGGGCTTCCTGGGACAAGCTCTACCCTAGAGCTTTGGGGGCTCTCTCGGGGCTGGGTGGGGTTGTTGGGGGCTCCCCAAGCATCCGGTATACTGGCACTGCGCATAATGGGGCCTCTGCTTTCCAGAGGGCTCAGGCTGTCACTGGCCACCTCTCACCCCAGGTGCCAGTTGCCCCAGGGCAGGGCAAGCTCGCCCTTTTCACTGCCAAATCTTCGCCTGGCACAGAGCTACCGCTCTTCACAGTTTGCACTCTAAGAACGAAGGACAGGCCAGGCGCAGTGGCTCACGCCTGTAATCCTAGCACTTTGGGAGGCCGAGGTGGGTGAATCACCTGAGGTCAGGAGTTCAGGACCAGCCTGGCCATCATGGTGAAACCCCATCTTTAAAAAAAAAAAAAAAAAAAGAACGAAGGAAGATGGGCTCAGGGCCTGGGAGAGAGGTGCACAGGGGCCTCCTGAACCCCTCACTGACCCTTGGTCCCAACCTCAGCCTGCGGCTCCATAAAGGCGAGGAAAGGCCTGCTTTATCTGACTGGCCACATGCTTGTGCTTCCCTTGGGAGACAAAGGGTGCAGAGACCCTCTGGAGAGGCGGGGCTTCCCCTTAGTTTCCCTCCTCCCTGTGTCCCCTGCCCCTCCACTCCAGGCAGAGGTGGGAGTGTCCAGAGGCAAAGCCCCTTTTGTGTCAAGCCCCAACCAACGTTCTCAACTCCTGTTGTGCTCTCCCCATCCACAAACACTGGGGGCAGTCTGACGGCAGAGGCTGTAATAGGGGAAGCATGGAGTGTGGGCACATGGGGGAAGGCCCCCAACTCTAGCCTGGGCAGAGGCCCGTGCCCCACCCAGCTCTCTCTCTGCAGTGTTATGTCAATCATACCCCACAGGTGCCCTCAACCTGGGCACTGTCAGGCCTCCTTCGCAGTGGACTGAAACCCTGTGACACAGCCTAGGACCACCCAGACCCATGGGCTGGGGGCTCATATCTGGAAGCAGGTCCCCAAGGTCTCAAAGGTGCTCATAGATGAAGATTGCTGGGTGCCAGCTCATGGGGCCAGCCTTAGCTTCAGCCCCTGGGAAATGCCTGCTCGTTGCTGTGTGGCAGACACTAGAGCAGGCAGAGTGGACCGTGGGCTCCTCCGAGGTTCTAGAGCCCTGCAAGGAGAGGCCTGGCCGCTGGCGGCCGCTAGAGGGCAGAACCCTCCTGTGTGTTTCTTACAAAGGGTTGGTGAGCAGATGAGCAGGATGGACAGGAGATAACGGAGCAGCAGCCCGAGAGTGCAGTCATCACAGGGCTGCTAGCAGGGCCCAGCGGAGGCTTCGATGCATCCAAAAGTCCACTGGACCTTAGACCTTAAATCACCTCCCTGAGCCTCTAGGCTTTTACTTCCTGGGAGCCCAGCCCTGAGCCAACAGGGACACAGGGACAGTGCCTGGCTCCTACATTGGCAAAGAATGACAAGTCAGTGTCCCCTTCTTGTTTTTTTTTTTTTTTTTTTTTGAGACAGAGTCTCACTCTGTCACCCAGGCTGGAGTGCTGGAGTGCACTGGCGTGATCTCGGCTCACCACAACCTCCACTTCCTGGGTTCAAGCAGTTCTCTGCCTCAGCCTCCCAAGTAGCTGGGATTACAGGCGCCCCCCCCACCACCACATCTGCCTAATTTTTTTTAATTTTAGTAGAGATGGGGTTTCATCATCTTGGCCAGGCTGGTCTTGAACTCCTGACCTCGTGATCCACCCACCTCGGCCTCTCAAAGTGCTGGGATTACAGGTGTGAGCCACTGCGCCCAACCCAGTGTCCCCTTCTTAGAACATTAGTGGTAGAGGAGCAATTAGGGGAGCAGGTCCTCCAGCTTCTTCCAGGTGCAATGAGGAAACAGAAGCAGAGAAGAACTCACCTGATCGCACCTATGAGGTAGGTGGGGACAGATATTTCCTGAGAGAACCATAGCTAGGCATGCACAACAGCCCTGTGAGGTCAGTGCATGTTGTTGGGTGCTACTTTTGCAGATGAGGAAACTGAGAGTCAGAGAAGCTGTCATTTGGCTGAAGTCGCACAGCAAGGGTGGACCAGGGTTCTTGCCCAGGCAAGATGTTGCTGAGCCTGCATGCAGGCTCCCACATGGCCTTATCACAGCCTCATGTGATCCACCCACCTTGGCCTCCCAAAGTGCTGAGATTATAGGCATGAGCCACCACACCCAGCAAAAAACAAAAAAACAAAACAAAACAAAAACTTTAATTATTTAGTTGTTTATTATATAAGAAATATATAGGCCGGGCAAGGTGGCTCATGCCTGTAATCCTAGCACTTTGGGAGGCCGAGGCGGGTGGATCATGAGGTCAGGAGTTCAAGACGAAACTGGCCAACATGGTGAAACCCCGTCTCTACTAAAAAATACAAAAATTAACTGGGCATGGTGGCTCATGCCTGTAATCCCAGCTACAGGCTGAGGCTGAGGTAGAATTGCTTGAACCGGGATCCAGGAGGCAGAGGTTGCTTTGAGTGGAGATCGTGCCACTGCACTCCAGCCTGGACTACAGAGCGAGACTCCATCTCAAAAAAGAAAAAAGAAATATATGTATTTTTACTTTAAAAACGTAATACAGGGCTGGGCATGGTGGCTCACACTTGTAATCCCAGCACAGTTGTGGGCTCAGGCGATCTTCCCACCTTGGCCTCCCAAAGTGCTGGGATTAAAGGCATCAGCCACCATGCCCAGCCTGTTTTGATTTTTTTCAAGAGACGAGGTCTCACTGTGTTGCCCACACTGGTCTTGAACTCCTGGGCTCAAGCTATCCTCCTGCTTCTGCTTCCCAAAGTTTTAGGTTTATAGACATGAACTATCCCACCCAGACTTATTTTCTCCTTTATCCCCAACCACTGCAGTTAGGTTTGGGTTGGGATGGGGGCAGGTGGGAGATGGGGAAAGCCCACCTCCAAGCAGGGCAGGAAACATCTAGCCAACCCCATCTTCCCGAATCTACAGTTAGGGTGCTTCCTGGAGAGCCTGCTCTGCTGCAGGGGACAGTGAGGAGGAGTCTTTCGGACACACAGCCTCCCAAAGCCAAACATTTCCTCTTTCCTCCTCAGTTCTTGTAATTGCCACTAGCCTGTGCATATATGGGAAACCCACAGGGTTTACCTCATCCCCTATTGCTGGACATCCAGGCTGTTACAGCCCACTGCAATGGGTGCCACAGTGCAGGTCTCTGCCAGGCTCTCTACAGAGGTGCTGGGAAGTGGAATTGCTAATCTGAGGGGCAAGGGCTAAGTCACCCTCCAAAAAGCCTGTGCCCACCACCAGCACAGGGCACTTGTACTAACGCTTTGCTAAAACCTCTCTCTTCAATGGGAATTTCTCTCATTACTTGTGCTTATCTTTTCTTATTGAGTGATCTTTTTTTTCCTCTTTTTTCTTTCCCCCTCACCTTTCTGAATTCTGCTTCCTTTTTCTATGAAGAATCTGTTTATATCCTTTCCCCATTTTTCCACTCTGTCTTTTATCTTCTCCTTATTGATTTATAGATCTTTATACAGATGCTCTTCAACCTGCTATGGAGTTGCATCCTAATAAACCCTTTACAAATTTAATATGCCTGACCTACTGAACATCATAGCTTAGCCCAGCCTGCCTTAAACACACCCACAACACTGACGTTACCCTACAGTTGGTCAAAGTCACCTAACACAGGCTAGGCACGGTGGCTCACACCTGTAATCTCAGCACTTTGGGAGGCTGAGGCAGGCAGATTACTTGAGGTTAGGAGTTCGAGACCCGCCTGGCCAACATATTGAAACCCCATCTCTACTAAAAATACAAAAATTAGCCAGGAGTGGTGGCGCACACCTGTAGTCACGGCTACTCAGGAGGCTGAGACAGGAGAATCACACGAACCTGGGAGGAGGAGGTTGCAGTGAGCTGAGATCACACCACTGCACTCCAGCCTGGGCAACAGAGCAAGACTCCATCTCAAAAACAAAAACAAACAAAACAAAACAAAAAAACAAAGTCACCTAACACAAAGCCTGTTTTATAATAAGGTGTTGAATATCTCATGTAATTATCAAATATTGTACTCAAAACCAGAATGGTTGTATGGATACTTGAAGTATTATTTCTACTGAATGTATATGACTTTTGCACCATTGTAAAGTAAAAAAAATCCTAGATTAGCCAGGTGAGGTGGCTCACGCCTCTAATCCCAGCACTTCGGAAGCCAAGCTGGGTGGATCATGAGGTCAAGAGATTGAGGCCATCCTGGCCAACATGGTGAAACCCCATCTCTACTAAAAAATACAAAAATTAGGTGGGTGTGGTGGCACGCCTGTAGTTCCATCTACTCAAGAGGCTGAGGAAGGAGAATTGCTTGAACCCGGGAAGTGGAGGTTGCAGTGAGCTGAGATCATGCTACTGCACTCCAGGGTGGTGCCTGGCAGCAGAGCGAGACTCTGTCTCAAAGAAAAAAAAAATCCTAAATTGAGTCATGCAAGTTGGGGACCTTCTGTATATTCTGTATTTAAATCCTTTGTTGTATTTTCTCGCTTCCCTTTGCCCCCCCGGAGAAGTTGACTCCAGAGGGAGTGCAGGGGCAAGTCCAGGACCAGCCTTTCTGCCTGGCTGCAGTTCTTGGAGGTTATACTGGAGAATGTCTAAAGCTGGCTAGGTGGAGAGACCATGGCCAGGTGACTTTTCTGAAAGCCTCTGTTCTGTCACCTGTAAAGTGGGCAGAATACTGCCTACCACTCAGAGTTGTGGTGAGGATTAAAGGAACCCACTCATGGACAGGTCATCTGATGAGTGCTGCACACAGCTGAGGTGGACTGGAAGCAGCTGCTGGGCAGGAAGCACACCGTGTTGAGTAGGCGCCTGCTAAACGGTGGTCTCTGTGCCTGTGTCCACGGCCACCTGTGGATATCTGTAAGTCCATGCCTGTTGCTGTCTATCTGCCCAGTGAGTGTGTGGGGGTCCCTTGTGGGGGGTCTGTCCTGCAGAGCCAGTGCTCAGAAGTTTAGTGTGGGTGTGGGGCAGTCTGAGGTAGGGCTGGTGCTTGGAGGAAGGGAGAAGTAGATGGGCTGAGCTTAGGGAGCAGACACCACAGGGCTGGCTCATATTGGATGCAGTTGTGAAGGTCTACTAAGGTCAAGCTCTGTCCCCTCCCGCATCAGGATCCCCACAGCAAAGTGTTGGGCTGAGTTTCTCCAGCCAGGTTGGCTACAGCTGACCCTCTTGTCCCATTGAGGCCAGGCAGTCCTGGGGTCTCAGAAAAGTCCTTTGGGGGTGACGTGGTCTGGCCCACTTGAGAGCATGACTTGGCCTTGGCTGTGATCTGCTGAAACTAATAGGAGGTGTGTTTATGAGTTGCCATAAAAGGCACTGACATACTGGTGATAAAAGCCTCCAAAATCACCCTGCTGTAAACTGCCATTTACATGTTTATGACCTTATTCCCCAGCCAGTGGGTTAGATATTCCCATTGTCACTGACTAGGAGGCTCAGTTCTCAGCCAGGGACTTGCAGGGTAGGTTGAACAAAGGGAGCGCTAATGTGCAGGCCCAGGGCCACTGCCAGCTTGTCCTTGCAGCTGCCCCCTCACAAGAGACTCCTCCTATCGGAGCATACCTTGGAGGCTTATTTTCTTACTGAGGAGTAACTTACATTTGGTGCACTATACTAACCATGAACGTAAAACACGGCTCAATGACTTTTATATAGATGACACCCGTGTAACCATGACCCTGAGCAAGCTTCCTCACTCTAGGAAATTCCCTTGTGCCCCTTCCCAGCCAAGCCCAGAAGTAAGCACTGTTGTGACTTCCATCATCAGAGATCAGTTTTGCTGTCCTAGAATTTCACCTGAATGTCATCATACAGGTGTTTTCTTCTGTGTGTAGCCTCCTTTCATCAATATAAAGTTTTTTATTTTTATATATTTTTTTGAGAGAGTCTTGCTCTGTTCCCCTTCCATAGTGCAGTAGTGGCATCATGGCTCACTGCAGCCTCCAACTCCCAGGCTCAAGTGATCCTCCCACCTCAGCCTCCTGGGTTGTAGCTGATACTATAGGATGCTCCACCATGCCCAGCTAATACTTTCTATGTATTTTTTTATTTAAGAGACAGGGTTTCTCCATGTTGGCCAGGCTGGTCTCGAACTCCCAACCTCAGGTGATCTGCCCACCTTGGCCTCCCAAAGTGCTGGGATTACAGGCATGAGCCACTTCTCTCAGCCAATATGGTGTTTTCCAGATTCCTCCACACTGCCCTGTGTAACAATTGTTCATTCTTTTTTATCATTGAATAGTTGTCTCCATTGTATGGATGGCCAGGCCACACTGGTTTATTTATTCTCCTATTGATGGATATTTGGGTTGTTTCCAGTTTTGGGCTACTATGAATAAAGCTGCTATGAATAGTCCTGTGCACATCTGTGTGTGAACATGTTTTTATTTCTCTTGGGTAAATCTTCAAAATGGAGTAGCTGCCTCAGAAGGTAAGGGTGTGTGATGTCATAAGAAACTGCCAATGGCAATGAATGAGCATTCCAGTTGCTCCTCTTCTTTTGAGGTTTCTCTGCCCTAGACCCCAGTTGCCTCAAAGAGCTCACCCATCATCTCATCTGGAGGTGGGCCTAGCTGTGAAGGATGGCAGGCATCTTCCAGGAACCCAAGATCTTGCTGCAAGGGAGAGATCTAGCTGATGCGGGCAGGTGCCAGTTACACCCTCAGGGAGTCAGCATGGGAGAAGAGAACTCCATTTGGTAAGCACCAGTTATGAGTCAGGCACCACACTAAGGCTATTATTTATATGCCCTATTTAATCCTCTAGGTGCTGGAGTCTTGCCAGCAATGGCAGACAAAACAGTGCCTGCAGACTGCCCTGCCTCCACCTGCCAAGGCTGCCCATGCCCAGCAGCCCCTCCCTGGCCATCATATTAGATCTATCACATGACCCAACACAAAGGCGCTGAGAAGGTCTGTAGAGCTTCTCTCCATCATCCCGTTGCACAGAGCAAGGCCCAGGGAGAGAAGAGACTTTGGTCCATGGTTATAAGCAGAGCTGGAAAACAAATCAACTTTTTTGTTCCCAGCTCAGGAGAGAAAATCAGGCCTCCTCTCTTGGAGACAGGTCTTTTCTATGCTCCTTTCTCATCAAGCCAACTGTAGGGAGGGCTTCACTTGGCTGGGAGCACTGCTAGGGGGTGTGTGTCACAGTCCTGCCTAGTGGTAGTAGCTAGCCCAGCCAGTGCAGGCACAGAGCAGGCATCAGTGAAAGGAAGGAAGAGGCCAGGAGCAGTGGCTCACGTTTGTAATCCCAGCACTTTGGGAGGCTGATGGGGGGCAGGCAGGTTACTTGAGGTCAGGAGTTCAAGACCAGCCTGGTCAACATGGCAAAACCCCGTCTCTACTAAAAATATAAGAATTAGCCCAGAATGATGGTGTGCACCTGTAATCCCAGTTATTCAGGAGGCTAAGGCAGGAGAATCACTTGAACCTGGGAGGCGGAGGTTGCAGTGAGCTGAGATCACGCCATTGCACTCCAGCCTGGGTGATAGAAAGAGACTCCATCTCAAAAAAAGAAAAAAAAAAGGAAGAAAGAAATAATGGATAAGCCAGTGATTTAGCCTGGCTCTGCTGCTTGGAAAAACGTTAGAAAACTTCTCTGAGGCCTGGCCATCTTGTGGGAAGAGCTGAAGCAGTCACTCTTGACGATGAATCGACCCCCTTTGAGGTGCTGAAGGCAGCAGAGAACAAGAAAAAAGAAGCTGGCAGGGGCGGCATTGGGGGCCCTGGAGCCAAGATCTCAGCTCAGGCAGTGGCCCAGACCAACTTCAACTGGCAAGCAAACAGCTGCACAAGGTGTCAGAAAGACTGCAAGAACCCGCTGCCCCCTAGCCTTGGCAAGTGACAGGAAAGAGGAGACGCATCTGTCTGTGGCATTTAAGAAAAAAGGACTAGGCCGGACGAGGTGGCTCATGCCTGTAATCCCAGCACTTTGGGAGGTGGAGAGGGGTGGATCACAAGGTCAATAGATCGAGACCAGCCTGGCCAACATGGTGAAATGCTGTCTGTACTAAAAATACAAAAATTAGCTGGGCATGATGGTGCATGCCTGTAATCCCAGCTACTCGGGAAGCTGAGGCAGGAGAATCTCTTGAACCCGGGAGGCAGAGGTTGCAGTGAGCCAAGATTGTGCCACTGCACTACAGCCTGGTGACAGAGCAAGATTCCGTCTCAAAACAAAAACAAAAAAACTCCCACAAAAGTACAGGCAGCCTGGCATAAGATACCACCCTTCACAGAAATGTTTGCCGATCCCTGATCTAAACTATCACTACCAGGTTACAAGAGGGTTTTTTGTTTTGTTTTTTTGAAACAGTCTCACTCTGCCGCCCAGGCTGGAGTGCAGTGGTATGATCTCAGGTCACTGCAAACCCCGCCTCCTGGGTTTAAGCAATTCTGGCTCTGCCTCCCGAGTAGCTGGGATTACAAGGGTGTACCACCATGCCCAGCTAATTTTTTATGTTTTTAGTAGAGATGGAATTTCACTATGTTGGCCAAGCTGGTCTTAAATCCCTGGCCTCAAGTGATCCACCCGCCTCGGCCTCCCAAAGTGCTGGGATTACAGGTGTGAGCTACTGAGCCCAGCATAAAATTTCTTTTAAAATAAAAGTTTAGCTCTAGGTACAAATTAAGTGGTTTACCCAATAGGAAGTTGTTAAATGAGAAGTAATTTTAAAGCAAACTTTATACCTCTATAATCAGAATAAGAGCAAGATATCATAACTTCTTAGTGAAACATGTCTTTTTTAAATTTTTTAAATATGTAGCCTGCAACTTAAAATATATTCTGAAAGCTGTTAAAGGCAGTATAAACCTGTAAGAAAAATACCATGAGTATAGTTGAGTATTTCACATTTAGTGACACTTCACATCACTTTGTGTAAGCCCTCTGTGTTGTGCAAAGAGGTTTTTCCATGAGATAAGAATTATGAACATTTTATATAGGTAACTAAACTCCACAGGTTGAGCTGGGGCAGAAATTAATGGCTCATGGAGGCTGCTTTTTTTTTTTTTTTTTTTTAGAGCTTAGAATGCCCATTTGGACAGAATTTAGCTTTTGTGCTATTGATTACTTCCGTATTAAGCTGGTAGTCAATTGTTCACTTCTAAATGGAAGAGAAAATATTACCCACACAAGTTAGAAAATGATTTACCAAATTCTATTTTTGAGGTATTGTGCATGTACTTAGTGATTTAAATCAGTAACGTCTGTTCCTTTTGATGCCCGTTTGGGAGTATGTGGCAATTCCTAGTGTGCTTATGTGACATTAATCTGCCTAAGACTTGTATGTGCAAGAAAGTATATATAAAAAATACCTGGTGGTAACTTAAAAAAAAAAAACTCCTCTGAAATATTCACAAGTTTGTTCACAGCTCAAGCCCAACTCTTATAGCAGGGAGAACCTCCAGACGTCTTTGAGTGCTGCGCTCCGCTTTCAGTAGCTCACATGTTTTAGCTGCATTTTAAGGAGAACATAGTTGATATCAGACAGTAAAGTGACTACTTCAGGTTTTTAACTCCAGACATGACAGAATGACTATATAAAGCCAGTGGAAAATGAAAACCAGTGGGCTTACAAGCAAGCTCCATCAGGAATGAAGATTATATATCCCAGGAATTATAAAATAAGTAATGTGAAAATTAGGATTCAATTGGCCACACTTCACTTTGTACAAAGCTACTGGGTAAATCAAGATCTATCAGCATTTTCCCTGATTTTGTCTGTACTACGCAGAGATTTCTTTCTTCTCAAATCCATCTAGTGCTGACATGCAGAAACCAAGTAGAGGTCTAGAACCAAATCAGTTTGGCTGGTAAGCCCAGGCAGGAAACTGTGAGACTATTTATTTATTTGGAAACGGAATCTTGCTCAGTTGACCAGGCTGGAGTGCTGTGACACAATCTCAGTTCACTGAAACCTCCACCTCCCAGGTTCAAGCGATTCTCCTGCCTCAGCCTCCCCAGTAGCTGGGATTACAGGCACCCATCATTATGTCTTGCTAATGATGTTTTACCATGTTGGCCAGGCTGATCTTGAATTCCTGACCTTAGGCGATCTGCCCGCTTCAGCCTCCCAAAGTGCTGAGACTACAGGCATGAGTCACTGCACCACGCCAAAACTGTGAGACTCTTATCAACGAGGGAGATTAAACTGCCCCAGGCTGGGCGTGGTGGCTCATGCCTGTAATCCCAATATTATGGGAGGCAGAGGCAGGCGGATCACAAGGTCAGGAGTTTGAAACCAGCCTGGCCAATATGGTGAAACTGTCTCTACTAAAAATACAAAAAAAATTAGCTGGGCATGGTGGCGGGTGCCTTTAGTCCCAGCATCTCCTCAGGAGGCTGAACCAGGAGAATCACTTGAACCCAGGAGGTAGAGGTTACAGTGAGCCAAGATCGTGCCACTGCATTCCAGCCTGGGTGACAGAGGGAGACTCAAAAATAAATAAATAAATATTTTTAAAAACCCTGCTCTGTAGCTGTAACAGGCATCAAACACATGAAATGTCCTTGTGATCATCTTGTAGCTTCACACAAATATCCTGACAGTTACTGTATTACATTAGTGTAAAAGTAATTGCAGGTTTTGCCATTTAAAGTAATAGCAAAAACTGTTAATTGCTTTTGCACCAAACCTAAATATGTGGGCTATACCTTAATATGAAAGAAAGAACGACAGAGTAGCGAGAGAGAGGGAATGGGACAGAGGGCATGGGACAGGCAGGGACTGTGGTCTCCACTCATGGTGAACAGGTGAGGGTGTGAAGGACTCTGGGCAGCAGAGGGATTCGGGCAGTGCTTGTCTAAGCCCAGCAGATGGCTATGGAGAGAGAGAGAGTGTTTTTTTCTGTTTGTTTTGGGAAGGTCCATGGTCGTATCTCCCTTTATCCTCTCTTCTCCTGGTTGGGCCTGCCTTGCCAAGTCCCTTCTAAGGGCCAGATGAACAACCTTCTTCACAACTTTCCTGTCCCAGCCTCTGTAAAAGGGCAACGAGGGGCATGGAGAATGCTCTTGCCTACGCTGGACACCATGTTGAAAATAAGCATCACCCAGGTTCCACCCTAGAGGGGTCAGTTCCAATGCCTGGGGGTCAGGTAGGGCTGAGGGGCTATCACTTTCCATGTATGTTTCTTTTTGTATTTCAAATATACTTCAGTAGTATAGAAAAACAGAAACATTTTCAATCATATTCATTTCATTAAAATACTATTAGTATTTTTAATATCATAATTGTCTTCACTATCCTCTAATATAATAATATAATTTAATATAATATTTTATGAGGGGCAAAATAATTATACTTATAATTATACTTCTTTGGCAAATAAAATAAAAGTTATTTTAAAATAGTATTTATCTCTTTTTTACCTCTTCCTTTTAACATTTCTATATTTTGTGTTTTACAATATAGGTAATGTTTTATTAGACTAGTATATATATATTAAATAATATGATTTAAGTATTTTGGAAGGCATACACTCATATGGGTAAAGTATTTTGAAGGTCAGTACAAAGGGGAAATCTTAAATCTCCATCCCCTGGGCATTCTATATGATCGAAATAATGTGATTTACCTTGCAATAAAGGAGCGGTTTAACATTAAAGAAACAAAGAGGCCAAGTGTGGTAGCTCACGCCTGTAATCCCAGCACTTTGGGAAGCTGAAGTGGACACATCACCTGAGGTCAGGAGTTCAAGACCAGCCTGGCCAACATGGTGAAACCCTGTCTCTACTAAAAATACAAAAATTCGCCAGGTATGGTAATTACAAGCACATGCCTGTAATCCTAGTTACTTGGGAGGCTGAGCAGGAGACTCACTTAAACCCAAGAAATGGAGGTTACAGTGAGCCGAGATCTCGCCATTGCACTCCAGCCTGGGCCGGACAGAGCAAGACTCCATTTCAAAAAAGAAAAAAAGGAAATAATCTGATATATGTAGAAACGTGCATGAATCTCAAAAACAAATAGGAAGCTGGACACAGCAGGTCACACTTGTAAACTCAGCACTTGGGAGGTTGAGGTGGGAGAGTCACTTGAGACTAGAGTTCAAGACCAGCCTGGGCAACATGGTGAGACCCCGTTTCTACAAATAATAAGAAAAGATGTGGTGGCACATGCCTGTAGTCCCAGCTACTAAAGAGGCTAAGGCAGGAGGATCACTTGAAGCCAAGAGTTAGAGGCTGCAGTGAGCAATTATTGCACCTATGAAGTGACACCCTGTCTCAAAACAAAAAACCAGACAGGGCTTGGTGGCTCAAACCTGTAATGCTAGCACTTTAAGAGGCTGAGGCAAGCAGATCACTTGAGGTCAGTAGTTCAAGACCAGCCTGGCCAAGATGGTGAAACCTCATCTCTACTGAAAAAAAAGAAAAATTAGCCTAGCATGGTGGCTTACACCTGTAATGGAAGCTACTTGGGAGGCTGAGGCAGGAGAATCACTTGAACTGGGAAGACAGAGGTTGCAATGAGCCGAAATGGCGCCACTGCACTCCAGCCTAAGGGACAGAATGAGCCACTGTCTTGAAAAAACAAAACAAAACAAAAAGAAAAGAAAAAAGCAACCAGACAGGACTGCTGCTTAAAGGAGCTGAACAAAAAATTTTTAAAAAACAGACATGAGAGAGTATTACTCTATAATGAATTTTTTTTCTTTTTTTCTTTTATTTTTTTTTCTGAGGCAAAGTCTCACTCTGTCACCCAGGCTACAGTACTGTGGCACAATCACAGTTCACTGCAGTCTTGACATCCAGGGTCAAGTGATCCTCCCACCTTAGCCTCCTGAGTAGCTAGGACTACAGGCTTGAGCTACCACACCCAGCTAATTTTTCTTTTCTTTTCTTTTCTTTTTTTTTTTTTTAAAAGACAGGGTTTCACCATATTGGTCAGGCCGGTCTTGAACTCCTGACCTCAGGTGATCCGCCCGCCTCAGCCTCCCAAAGTACTAGGATTACAGGCGTGAGCCACCGCACCCAGCTCACACCTGGCTAATTTTTAACATTTCTGTAGAGAAGGGGTTTTGCTATGTTGCCCAGGCTAGTCTCAAACTCCTGGTCTCAATGAATCATCCTGCCTCAGCCTCCTAAAGTGCTGGGATTACAGGTATGAGCCACCATGCCCGGCCTATGATGAAGTTTTTAAAAACAGACAAAACTAATCTTGAAACTAGAAATTGGATCAGTGTTTGCCTATGAGTCAGGGGAGTCATTAGAAGGCTCTGTATCAGCCAGGCAAGGTGGCTCATGCCTATAATCCTAGCACTTTGAGGAGGCCAAGGCGGGCAGATCACCCAAGGTCAGGAGTTTGAGACCAGCCTGGCCAACCTGGTGTAACCCCATCTACTGAAAATACAAAAATTAGCTGGGCGTGGTGGCATCTGCCTGTAATCCCAGCTACCCAGGAGGCTGAAGCACAAGAATTGCTTGAAACCTGGGAGGTGGAAGTTGCAGTAAGCTGAGATCACAACACCACACTCTAATCTGGGTGACAGAGCAAGGCTCCATTTCAAAAAAAAAAGAAGACTCTTGTCTTCATGGTGGTGGTGGTTACATGGATTGCACCTCTGTCAGCACTCAGAGAATTGTACATTTATAAAATGGGGGTGTGTGTGTGTGTGTGTGTGTATATATTTTTTTTTTAGATAGAGTCTTGCTCTGCTGCCCAGGCTGGAGTGCAGTGGCGCGATCTCTGCTCACTGCAACCTTCACTTCCTGGGTTCAAGCAATTCTCCTGCCTCAGCCTCTGGAGCAGAGTAGCTGGGACTATAGGTGCCTGCACCACACCCGGATAATTTTTGTATTTTTAGTAGAGATGGGGTTTCACCATGTTGGCCAGGCTGGTCTCAAGCTCCCGACCTCAGGTGATCCACCCACCTCGGCCTCTCAAAGTGCTGGGATTACATGCGTAAGCCACTGCGCCTGGACCAAAATGATTATATTTTATTGTATGCAAATTATACCTTAAAAAAAAGTATTGTAAAAAAAATCTCAGCCACGCTCATGCCTGTAATCCTAGCACTTTGGGAGGTCAATGAAGTGCACATCGCTTGAGCTTAGGAGTTTGAGACCAACCTAAGCAACATAGTGAGACTCCCATCTCTAAAAAAATAAAAATAAAAAAATTAGCCAGGTGTGGTGTCACGCACCTATAGTCTAAGCTACTTGGGAGGCTGAAGTGGGGGGATCACCTGAGCCTGGGAGATCAAGGCTGCAGTGAGCCATGATTGTGCCACTGCACTCCAGCCTGGGTGACAGAGCAAAAGCCTGTCTCTCTCTCTCTCTCTCTCACACACACACACACACACCCTCACACACAGCCCCACCCCCACACACTCCCACTCACACACACACAGCAACAAAACAAAACAAAAACACCACCTCACTGTGCTGGTCAAGCAAAGTGCCATCTGGGCCACATTTGTCACAGGGCCTACCAGTTTGTGTCCTGTGTCCAGTCACTGTATGCATTCCTCTTACAATTTGTTTTTTTTCCTTCTTAGACAAGATCTGTCTCTATTGCCCAGGCTGGAGTGCAGTGGCATTATCTCAGGTCACTGCAACCTCCACCTCCTGGGCTCAAGCCATTCTTCCACCTCAGCCTCCTGAGTAGCTGGGACTACAGGTGTGCACCACCACACCTGACTAATTTTTGTATTCTTTGTAGAGATGACATTTCACCATGTTGCCCAGGCTGTTTTCAAACCCATGAACTCAAGTGATCCACCTGCCTTGGCCTCCCAAAGTGTTGGGATTACAAGCCGGAGCCACGAAGCCCAGCACTTCATACAACTTGAGATATTAGTCACATGCCATACAATTCACCTTTTTGAGGTGTACATTCTGTGGTTTTTGGTATATTCACAGAGTTGTGCAATCATCACCGCTATCTAATTTCAGAACATTTTCATCACCTTAAAAAGAGACCCCAGCCCAAAGAACTGCTCCCTGTTTTTTCATGTACTGCTGAGTGTCCTTCATCACTTATTTAGTGCTTGTGACCTCTTTTTGTGTGTGTGTCACGAGGCTGGAGTGCAGTGGTGCAGCAGTGCAATCTTGGCTCACTGCAAACTCTGCCTCCCACGTTCAAGAGATTCTTCTGCCTCAGCCTTCCCAGTAGCTGGGACTACACGTGCACACTACCACACACCTGGCTAATTTTTGTATTTTTTTTAGTAGAGACAGGGTTTCACCATGTTGGCCAGGATGGTTTCAATCTCCTGACCTTGTGATCTGCCCGCCTCAGCCTCCAAAAGTGCTGGGATTACAGGTGTGAGCCACTGCGCCTGGCCCAACCTGTGACCTCTTCTTAGTAGATAAGAAGTTGAAGGTGCAAAATAATTTAAGAAAAATGCATGCTTCAATAACATAAAATTGGAACACTATGCCCATCAATATATTTTCTCCCTATGAATTGGGAAAGGTGGGCTGTGGAGGCAGAGAAGCACTCTTTAGGGATGAATGGGACAGAGTCCTGGGCTTGTGGCACTCAAGGATAGAAAACAGCGTCAAAAGGGCCTGGGCCTGCTCCAGTGTAAGCAACAGAAGAAAGCAAGCAAAGTGCCTTAGGAAGACAGAGAAAGAAGGGGAGCAATCTTGGGAGGTCTCTAGGAGGAGATGGCTTTGATTTCAGGACAATTATTTCTCATAATTCTGTTGTGCTTTACAGTTTGCAAAGAATGTTTATACACATTTTGTTCTTGGATTCCTCGGACCCAACAAAGTAGGTGGTTTCATCCCCATTTTACAAAGACGAGGAAACAGCCCAGAGAGGTGAAGGGTCCCCCAGAAGGTCTCATAGAGAAGCAGTGACTAACTCTGAACTTGACTCCTGCTGTCTGCCTCCACTCCCGTTGCTTTTTCCCTGACAACACAGTGTAGCTGAGAGGACACGTGGTGGGGCAGGCTTTGCAGGAGCCAATACATGAAGGGAAGCAGGGCTAGTGTTCTGGAGGATGTGCAGTCATGGCCTGTACTCCCAGGGCAGCAGGGCCAGCATAGTCCACTGGGCCTCAGTGAAGAGTGGCATGGGGTGAGCAGTGACTCTTCGGTGGGGATCACCTGATTGCTTGGGGAATTAGCCACAGAAAGTCATTATGTGGCTGGCCTCATTTGGACTGACTGAAGGAAGCTGGCTGGTCAGTGGCAATGGAAGGCTGCTGATTGCTGGTAGCAGGCCTGGCTGGCCTGTGGAATTTCATTGTTCTTCATGGGTTGAAAACAGCATGATGCCCTGGCTCAGGGTTCTGCTAGTCCCCAGGGTCCAGGCCTGGCCCTCAGGTCCATCCAATACAAGGCCCCCAGTTGATGTCCACCCCCAGAGAGCAGACCTGCTTCGTGGTAGCCAGCAAGGCTTCAGGGCATAGGGGGCTCAAAGAATGGTTGAACACTAATCCCTTGGTCAATGATGAGGGGGGTTACCACCCCTACCCCATGAAGCCAGCAGGAAGTGGAGACTAAGCTGGGAATGGCCAGGATGCCCGTGGGGTGTGCCAGCCAGCCTCTGGTATTGGATGCTGCCCATTGACTAGCCACCCTCTTGTCCTCCCACAGCCTCTTAGGGAAAGGGCTAGCCTCAAAGTTACGGAGACAGACATGTCTTTGTGCTCAAGGGGACTGATGTCTATCTGTGGGATTAGAGAGGGGGACAGAACCCAGCTAAATAACAAATGCAGGTATAAATTAGATCTGTCACCACTGGGGAGAGAGATAACCTGTTTAGATGGGGTGTACAGGGAAAGCCTCTCTGAGGAGACCATTTTGTTAAGCAGATACTGGAACAACAAGGTGTCACCTATGTAAAAGTGGGTGCAGGAAGTGGGATGGGAAGTGTGCCAGGGTCTTGCAGTGGGAAGGACAGTGACATACCCATGAAATGGAAAGGAGACAGGTGCAGCTAAAATACAGCAAGCAAGGCAGGTTAGTGGGGACAGGTGAATGGGACAGGTGAAGGCGGGTGGCCAGGCCACTCTTTTTTTTTGGAGACAGAGTTTTGTTCTTGTCACCCAGGCTGGCATGATCTCAGCTCACTGCAATGTCTGCCTCCCAGGTTCAAGCAATTCTTCTGCCTCAGCGTCCCGAGTAGCTGGGATCATAGAAGCGCACCACTGCGCCCAGCTAATTTTTGTATTTTTAGTAGAGATAGGGTTTTGCCATGTTGGCCAGGCTGGTCTGGAACTCCTGACCTCAAGTGATTCGCCCGCCTTGGCCTCCCCTGCTGGGATTATAGGCGTGAGCCACCGAGCCTGGCCTGGGCGAGTCTTATAGGCCAAAGTGAGGCTTTTGGACTTGAGCAAAGTACAATAGGGAACCTTGAGAAGCTTTTCAGCTAGGGTGAGTCATGACCAGAAGTCAGTTTTCCTTAAGTTACCCCTCGTTCCATGCTCTTCTGGGGCTGCCTCTTTTGTCAACAACCCCCAACTTGAATTTCCCAGTAGTGTGTCTGAGAAGCTGGTATGCCTGGTTTGTGTCTGAGCTCTGCTTCTCTTAAGGATGACCTGGATGCTCCCAGTTTGCTTTGTCATAGGGAATGTTATGGTCTGTCCTGAAGGATGTTGCAAGAGTTAAAGGAGAATATGTCCAACTGCACATGTCCATTCTCACACCCACATCTACATAGTGTCCGACACAAGTCAGACGTGCAGACAATTTTCAACTGTTCCTTGTGGTTCTTCATTCTTCCTGTTCCTTAGGGGTCATGAATGTGAGCACTGAGAAAGGCTGGAGAGTTTTACAATATTCTTTTTTTTTTTTTTTTTTTTTTTAGATGTAGTCTCACTCTTGTTGTCCAGGGTGGAGTGCAATGGCTTGATCTTGGCTCACTGCAACCTCCGCCTCCCAGGTTCAAGTGATTCTCCTGCCTCAGCCTCCCGAGTAGCTGGGATTACAGGCATGTGCCACCACACCTGGCCAATTTTTGTATTTTTAGTAGAGACGGGGTTTCTACATGTTGGTCAGGTTGGTCTCGAACTCTAGACCTTAGGTGATCTG
>CAUYLG010029277.1:0-12842 GCA_963573385.1 Cacajao melanocephalus
AAATTAACTCCAGATAGATTAAAGATTTAAACATAAGACTTAACACCATAAAAACCCTATAAGAAAATCTAGGAAATATCATTCAGGACATTGGCATGGGCAAGGACTTCATGACTAAAACACCGAAAGCTATGGCAACAAAAGCCAAAATAGACAAATCAGATCTAATTAAACTTAACAGTGTCTGCACAGCATAAGAAACTATCATTAGAGTACACCAACAACCAACAGCATGGGAAAAAATTTTTGCAATCTACCCATCTGACAAAGGGCTAATATCCAGAATCTACAATGAACTTAAAGTATTTTACAAGAGAAAAACATCCCCATCAAAAAGTGGGTGTAGAATATGAAGAGACATTTTGAAAAAAGACATTTATGCAGCCAACAAACATATGAAAAGAAGCTCATCATCACTGGTCATTAGAGAAATGCAAATCAAAACCACATTAAGATACCATTTTACGCCAGTTAGAATGGCAATCATTAAAAAGTCAGGAGACAATAGATGCTGGAGAGGGTGTGGAGAAATAGGAACCCTTTTACGCTGTTGGTGGGAGTGTAAAATATTTCAACCATTGTGGAAGACAGTGTGGTGATTCCTCAAGGATCTAGAAATAGAAATACCATTTGACCCAGCAATCCCATTACTGGGTATATACCCAAAGGATTATAAATCATTCTATTATAAAGACACATGCACATGTATGTTTATTGTGGCACTGGTTACAATGGTACCAACCCAAATGCCCATCAATGATAGACTGGACAAAGAAAATGTGGCACATATACAACATGGAATACTATGCAGCCATAATAAAGGATGAGTTCATGTCCTTTGCAGGGACATGGATAAAGCTGGAAACCATCATTCTCAGCCAACTGACACAAAAACAGAAAACCAAACTCCTTATGTTGTCACTCATAAATGGGTATTGAACAATGAGAACACATGGACACAGGGAGGGGAACATCACACACTGGGGCCTGTTGAGGGTTGGGGGCTAGGGGAGGTACAGCAGGGTGTAGGGGGATTGGGGAGGGATAGAATTAGGAGAAATACCTAATGTAAATGACGGGGTGATGAGTGCAGCAAAGCACCAAGGCACGTGTATACATAAGTAACAAAGCTGCATGTTCTGCACATGTATCCCACAGCTTCAAGTTTAATAAATAAATAAATAAATCAGCACAAATGTAGAGACTGTGGAAACCACAGGGATTTGGATACAGGGAAAAATTAATGTTCACAAGAACAATGACTGAAATGATTGTACAGGAACAGGGATTTCAATATTTTATTGGAGGCTTGAACAATATTAACTTGTGTTCTTCCCTATGATTTTTGCTCTAAGAAATTTGGAAAACTATTTCTTGCTTAAAATTCTGCGTCAATGGTTGCTTTCCATCTACCTCAGGATACCTCAAACTAAGAAGAAAAATAAAGGAGGTGAACCAGTTGATGAGGAAGATGAAGTTTTTAGAATTAGAGAAAATATGTTTTTGTGTGTGTGTGTGTGTGTAGTCTCCGGAGTTTATGCCAACTTTCCAGAACCAAGCCAGGCTCCCAGAGGCATTCTGGATGCAGGGCTGTTGGCATAAACTTTTCAAAAGACAGAGGGTCCCTTTGAGCCACATCCTGGAACCTGAAACCAAGCCAGAACAGCTTCGAGAGGGAGAGAGAATGGCGAAGCAGCTTCAGAACATTTTGGGTCATATATTTGCTGCTAGCCACTTTGCTTTATAACCTTTTAAACATTATTTTTTCTTCCTGAATGTTTTAGTCTGTTATTATTAGTCATTTCAAAGAGGCTCCTATTAAGGCTTTCCTGAGGCTAGACTCTCATTCCTCTCCATGGCCTCCTGCTCAGTACTTTGCCTCTGCTCTCTCTAGCACTGTTTACTTATAAGCATGGTTTTGGCAGTCAGTTAAGTTTATTTTACATTTTACTGAAGTGTGAGGGGAAATGCTGATAGAAAAACTAAACAAAATTCCTCACAAAATGGTATCACCAAAATAAGCAAAGTACCTGAAGCAGTCAAACATCCGGGTGCCCAGAACTCAAAGCCTGATTTTTCTTCCGTATAAGGCATCCCTCAGCCTCTCTCTTCCTGCTCTGGCAAGTGATAAGATCACCTGAAAATTAATCAGTAGTGGAGAGGGGCCTGTATTCATTGTCAACCCACATTTCAGGTCTGGGTCTCTGCTTCCCCACATTTTTTGTCTGTATTGCCATAAGCTTATCAGAATAGGGTACACAAACTCCTTTGTTGCTGCTTTACAGAAATGGAAATGCTATATCTGCTATTAAGTTAAATGGAAATTTTTCCTACTCCTGACCCAGCTATCAATGATTATTTTAAAATAACATCAAATAATTTCTCCCCTAGTGTAGTCATGTGTCTCACCGTAAGATAAATGTTTTCAAAGAATAATTACAGTGGCCATATATAAAACTAAAGGTATATAAAATGATAGTGAAAATATAAATGTATATGATATTTCATGACAATTCTGTTAGAGCTGACATTAAGCAGACATGAATGCAGAGATATATATGATTATATGTAAATATATACACACATGTGTCTTTCTTTTAATATGTCAATGGCTGAATAATATACATCCTTAAAATCTTTTTGGAGTAATGTGGCAATTTAACATAAATGAAAAATATAAGAGCAAATATGGTCCTCTAAAAAGATTATTCCCAAAGGATACAAAAAAGGGGCTGAATATTATCTGTTAAACAGAGGACGAAGAGCAAGAACTTGGAAATATTGGTGAAAATAAAAATACAGATAAACTAAGCAACCCTACATAAGAAAATGGAATAACCCATGACAAACTATATGCCAGGTCTATTTCCAGCTTCTACATCCCTGAGTACAACTTAATGTCATCATGTGAATTTTATTGTGTCTCTTTTACAATAAAATTATCATGGGTTACTGATAACATACTGTATTACTGGCCAAGGCCTTCTACATTTAGAGGTAGTTCAGATGTCCACTGAAATATAGATACCACTGCTGGAATTCATTTCCCTGAGAAATGCAATAGTATTAAAGTAGACATTTAATGGTGAGGTATAAAACATTCCTAAAATATTAGTGTCTTATAACAGCAAAAGTGTTTTCTTGCTCTGGCTACATGTTCATTTTGAATTGACTGTGGAATCTATCTCACATCTCTTTACTCCAGGTCCTATGCTGGGAACGCTGTCTGTAACTGGAGTATAGCTAGATACTGTAATGGCAGAAAGTATATAGTGTGCAGAGTATCAAACTGTCTTCTAGCACTTGTACTCAAATT
Organism: Cacajao melanocephalus; assembly: GCA_963573385.1. Lineage (NCBI taxonomy): Eukaryota > Metazoa > Chordata > Mammalia > Primates > Pitheciidae > Cacajao > Cacajao melanocephalus. The sequence goes on from CAUYLG010029277.1 coordinate 3,317, forward strand.
TCATTTTCCAAACCAAAATAACACACCCAATTTCAAGGAGATAGGAAAATGCAGTCTCACAATGTGACTGGAATGAGGACAGCTACATTATTATTGAACAGCCCTGATGCCTATCTGAAATGAACATTTTGATAACATTTCCATTGTATTTCTTTCTATGTTACTAAAACAAATTTAAACTATTAAATTTTATAGTTCATCAAATTTTAACTATTTAATTTGATCTCCCAAAGTCAAAAATAAAATCTTATAGGATATATTTTATATGAAAGGTGGTAACTTCTAGTAAGAAGACAGAAAACGTATCCTGAAAAGATTTGGAATATTAAGAGGAATTTAGTCAGGACATTTTTTCCCCTATCTTCCATATGGAATAAAAGCCTTAATCTGCAGAGGGAAGCAGGAAGGGCAACAACTATCACTGCCTATTGCAAATGGGGGAAGAGAATAGGAAAATAATGTCTATCTATCTTTCAGGAAGGAGCAGGAATGCAAGTTGGGTTCAGGACTATATGGTCAGTGGTGAAACCCAAAGACACAAGATGATGTAGGTATATGATGATGACCTAGCACTGAAGCTTAGTCAAAATAGAGAATACCTCTCTATGACAGGCTAACCAGCATGTAGAAAGAAATAACTTTCAAAATATAGACCCTCTCTATATATACGAATTTAAGGAAAGACTAAAAGCTGATAGTTGAGTAGATACTGAAAAAAAAAAGGGTAAAAACCTTCAGACAAAATAGTCCCCACTCTAAACACCAAGCATCACTAGAAAACTACGTGGTGCACTGAGGATAACCATTGCAACAACAAAGTAAAACACAGCTCAGCTTCTGATTAGATTAACCCCAACCTCTCCACAATAAAATCCTAGCAAAAGAAAACTGCCCATTTCCAGGAATAAATGCTGTATACTTTTATTGGAGTACACAAAATTTCAAGTCTTCAGTAAAAACTACAAAGCATAAGAGAAGAAAGAAAAAAGCCCAGCACATTTCTAACAAAGCAATCCTTAAAAGCAGCCTCAGATATGACATAGAGGTTGCAACTATCTGGCAAGGAGTTTCAATTAACTGTGATTCAGATGTTAAAAGCTCTATTTGAAAAGGTAAATAACATGCAATATCAATTGGGTAATTTCAGCAGAGAGAAACAAACTGTAAGAAAGTATTAATTAGAAGTGTTAGAAATGAAAAATACAGTAATGGAGTAACAAACACCCTTACCAGGTTCATAGTAGAGTTGACATAGTCAAGGTATGTTAGTTTGTTAAGGCTGCCACAAAAAAGTAGCATAGACTGAGTGGCTTAAAAAACATATTTATTTTCTCACAATTATGTAGTTAGAAGTCTGATATTAAGGTGTTGGTAGAGTAGATTTCTTTTGAGTTTCTTGGGGCCAGGGATCAGGAGAAGACAATACAGCTCATAACATAAGATTTAGCAAACTTGAAGATAAGCTCATAAAAATTACAAAAAGGGAAACTGAAAAACTTTAAAAGAAAAGCTCATTCAAGATTATATGTAATTTTATATTACATAACATGTATGTAACTGGATTCTCAGAAGAAAGAGCAGAGAAAAAAATGTAAAGAAATAATGATGAAGAATTTTTTTAAATTAGACATCAAATCTCAGACACAAGAAACGCACTCAGGAAATCCCTAGCAGGAAAAATACCAAACCAAGCACATGTGTACACCATACAACACCTAAGACTATAATAATATTCAAACTGATTTTTCTTAGGGCAAAAAGATCTTGAAGTAAGTCAGAGAAAAAGACATTATCTTGACAAGACTGAAGATCAGAATTAGACCAGTTTTTAGTCAGAATCTATACAAACTAGAAAACAAGGAAGTAAAATATTTAAATGTCCGAGAGAAAAAGAATGTTCTCAATCGATAATTCTGTATTTGCTAAAAAATATCTTTAAATTCTTAAGAAAATAAGAATGTTTTTCAGGTTAATAAAAATAAACTGGGAATTTGTCAGAAGACTTAAGAAATAATGCCTGAAGTTCTTTGGGTAGAGAAATACAACATCTGAAAGAAACTTGCATCTACACAAAGAGTGCTGGAGGAGGTAGCATGAAAATGTCTTCTTATTTTTAATTACTCTAAAAGACAATTGACTGTTCAAACCATAGACAGTAGGAATATGTGCTATGTCCATACAGTACACATAAAGAGATAATCTTATTTAAATGTAGACATTGACTGATTAAACATGCATGGTGCAAACTCTAAGACCACCACTAAACAGTCCTTAAAAGGTATAAATAATATGTCAATAAAGGAAATAAATCATTAAAAGTACCAAAAAGACAGAAGAGGAAGAATAAACAAAATCAAAGAAACAAATAAAAAATGGTTAGAAAGTATATTTTAATTCATTCATATCAATTGACATCACCAGAAGAAACAGAAATTGTCAGATTTAATAAATGATCAAGACCCATTTATACATTGTCTATAAGAAATTCACATGAAATATAGACCTATACATAAGTTAAAATTAAAAGGATAGAAAAAGATGTACCTACAAACATTAACCAAAACAAAAGACTAAGTAGTTGTATTAGTAACAGGCAAAACAGACTTCAGATTAAGGAGTATTATCAGGGATAAAGAGAGATATATATATATACACTGACAGAGTCAGTTCTCCAAGGAGATACAAGAATGTTAATGTGATCCTAGATGGATAACAACAGAGTTTCAAAATAGATATAGAACATACAGAATGAAAGGAGAAATAAATAAATCCACAATTATGGTTGAAGACTTACATTCTTTTCTCAGTAATGCATAATACAAATAGACAAAAATCAGTAAGAATATACAAAACCTAAAAACATTATCAAACATCTTGACATAACTGGAATTTACAGAAAGTTTGTAGAAATCTAACAGAATAGACACATTCAAATGATAAACAGTAAATTTTATAACCCTTAACAATGTAAAATAGTAGAAATCATATTCTCAGACCATAATGGAACTAAACTAGAAATCAATAAAGTAAAAATAATAAATTCCCAAATATTTGGATTTTCCTTTAAACAAACCTTCAAAGTAACCTATGGGTCAAAGAGGAAATCTCAAGTGAAATTTTAAAATATTTTGGACTGACAGAAAAGAAAAAACACCTAGAAATACAATCTATCAAAAGTTTTATGATGCCGTTATTGCAGTACATAGATGTGGAATTATATTATTTGATATCTTTATTGGAAAAAAAAAGTGTCAGTTTAGTAACTTAAGCTTCCATGGTAAGAATCTAAAGAAAGTCAAACTAAATTCAAAATAAACAAAAGAAAGTACAAATTTAAAAATATACATGCAGATGTCAACAAATTGAAAAAAGAATAAAGAAAATAAATAAAACTAAAAGATGTTTCCTTGGAAAAAAATTAATAAAATGTATAATGCTGTAGCCAGAATGACCAAAAATAAAAAGGAAAATCAAATTATTTATATTAAGAATGAAAATGAGACATCATTAGAGAACCTACAGACATTAAAAGGCTCTAAAGGGGATATTTTGAACAACTCAATGCACATGAATTTAACAATTTAAATAACATAAACGCTTGAAAGAGACAACATTATAAAAGTTGAGGAATAACTTAAATAGTTCAATATCTATTAAATAGATTTTTTCATTTTAAAGCCTTTCAAGAAAAATAAGGTCAGATGGTTTCACTTGAGTGTCCCACCAGATACCTAAGAAAGGAATAGTATAAAGTCTATTTAGTGCTGTCTAGATAAAACAATAGAAAATAATTTCTGGAATGGCAGCATGAAGATCTCTACAAATCTTCTTCACAATTATAATTGTTGAAAATTACAAAAAGCAATTATTTAAAATGTCTGGAATTTGTCCCAGGGGATACAGCAAATTAAGTGGACTTATTCCAGAGAATCTGACAAATCTAACTTTGGGTAAGAAAAGAGAGCATCTATGGAATTTGAATCATGATTTTCTTCTGCTGACCACCAATTCAGTGTGATGGAAGCTCTTCTCTAGGAAGCTGCAGTGAAGAAGATGGAGCTCTTTCTCCCCAGAAATCCAGTTTAGGGCTACAATTATCCCTGGGTGAGGCAAGCCACAAAAATTCCTTATTTATTCCCCAACTTTGTGTTGCAGGAGGTGTATTCCAGACAAGTGAAGCTAAGATGTCTGAGGTTCCCTTTATTCAGCCAGTTCCCACTTGTAGAGCTATCTCAGGAGCAGTAGGCTGAGAATTCTGGACCCCAATCACCCTTGCCTCACAGTATTTAGAGGATGGAAGTTTCATGCCAGGACAGTCAAGCTGAGAAAAACAGTGGCTATCATACTTGACAAACATCCAATTTGGACAACAGTGGTATCACTCTGAGAAAGAGATCACTGTCTTCATGCCCAGGTCTAGAGCACTGGCACAGTGAGAGAACAGCCCCAAAGAACAGACAGTTCTACAGTTCTCCCAATGGGGCTCACCTTATTTAGAACACAGTGCATAATGTTCAACCTGTTGAATGTTGTCAAAATCAATGAATATTTTGCCCATCAGCAATTCAGAGGTGGCTGGTATTCCATGGTAAGAGTAAGCCAAATTGTAGATAAGCTAGAATTTTAACCGATAAAAGGAAAGAAAGCACCAATTAGCCCTCCTGGGGTAAGAACGTCTCACTCTCTACTGGCAAGACGGCTGAATAGGAACAGCTCTGGTCTGCAGCTCCCCATGAGACAAACCCAAAATGTGATTTCTGCATTTCCAGCTGAGACCAGGAGATTATCTCCTTTGCCTACACCACCAGGGCCCTGGGTTTCAAGCATAAAATTAGGTGGCTGTTTGGGCAGATACCAAGCTAGCTGCAGGAGTTTCTATTTGTACCCCAGTGGTGCCTGGAACTCCAGGAAGACGGAACCCTTCATGGCCCTGGAAAGGAGACAAAAGCCAGGGAGCCAAGTGGTCTCACTCAGAGGGTTCTACTCCCATGAAGCACGGCCAGCTAAGATCCACTGGCTTGAAATTCATGCTGACAGTACAGCAGTCTGAAGTCAATGTGGGACACTTGACCTTGGTGGGGGGAGGGGCTTCCACCATTACTGAGGCTTGAGTAGGCAGTTTTCTCCTCACAGTGTTAACAGAGCCACCAGGAAGTCGGGACTGTGCAGAGCTCACTGGAGCACAGCAAAGTGGCTGTGGCCAGACTGCCTCTCTAGATTCCTTCTCACTGGGCAGGACATCTCTGAAAGAAAGGCAGCAGCCCAAGTCAGGGGCTTATAGATGAAACTCTCATCTCCCTGGGACAGAGCACATGGTGGGAGGGACGGCTGTGGGTTCAGCTTTGGCAAAGTTAAGCAGGACCTCCCAGCACAGCACTGCAGCTCTGCCAAGAGACAGACTGCATCCTCAAGTCGGTCCCTGACCCCTGTGCCTCCTGACTGGAAGACACCTCCCAACAGGGGTCAACAGACGCCTCATACAGGGGAGCTCCAGCTGGCATCAGGCGGGTAATTCTCTGAAACAAAGCTTCCAGAGGAAGGAGCAAGCAGCAATCTCTGCTGTTCGGCAGCCTCCACTGGTGACAGCCAGCCCAACAGGGTCTGGAGTGCACCTCCTGCAAAGTCTAGCAGACCTGCAGAAGAGGGCCTGTTAGAAGGAAAAGTAACAAACAGAAAGCCATAACGTCAACAAAAAGGATGCCCACATAAAAACCCCATCTGAATGCCATCAGCATCAAAAATCAAAGGTAGTTAAATCCACAAAGATGAGGAAAAACCAGAGCAAAAATGCTGAAAATTCCAAAAACCGGAATGCCTCTTCTCTCCAGCAAGGGCACAAAACTGGATGGAGAAAGACTTAGATGAATTGACAGAGTAGTCTTCAGAAGGTGAATAATAACAAACTCCTCTTAGCTAAAGGGGCATGTTCTAACTCAATGCAAGGAAGCTAAGAACCTTGATAAAAGGTTACGGGAAATATTAGCTAGAATAACCAGTTCAGAGAAAAGCTCAAATGACCTGATGGAGCTGAAAAACACAGCACAAGAATTTCATGAAGCATACACAAGTATCAACAGCCAAATTAATCAAGTAAAAGAAAGAATATCAGAGACTGAAGACCAAGTTAATAAAATAAAGCATGAAGACAAGATTAGAGAAAAAAGAATGTAAAGGAATGAACAGTACTTCCGCCAAGATGGCTGAATAGGAAAACCTCCTGTCTGCAGGTCCCAGCAAGAGCAATCCAGAAAGCGAGTAATCTCCACGTGTCCAACCAAGGTACCAGGTTCATCCTATTGGGACTGGTTAGACGGTGAGTACAGCCCAAGGAGGGCAAGCTGAAGCAGGGTGAGGTGTCACCTCACCTAGGAAGTGCAAGGGGCCAGAGGACTCCCTCTCCTAGTCAAGGGAAGCCATTAGGAACATATCCCAACACTCTGGCACTCTGACTCAGATACTGTGCTTTTCCCATGGTCATCATAACCCTGAGACCAGGAGATTCCCTACCGTGCCTACAATACAAGTGCCCTGGGTTTCCAGGACAAAACTGGACAGCTGTTTTAGATGCAGCAGTTTTTTTTTTTCCCCCTCATACCAGAGTGGCATTTGGAAATGGAGAGATCACTTGGCTTCTGAATTGCTCTTGCTGGGAACTGTGGACTGGAGGTTTTCCTATTTAGCCATCTTGGTGGAAGTCCTGTTTATTACTCTGAAAAAGGGGGGTAAGCCAGGGAGCCAAGTGATCTGGCTCAGCAGGTCTCACCCCCATAAAGACCAGCAAGCTAAGATCCACAGGCTTGAAATTCTTGCAGCCAGCACAGCAGTCTGAGCTCGACCTGGGATTTTCAAGCTTGGTGTGGGGAGGGACGCCCACCATTGCTGAGGCTTCCAACTCAGTTTTAACCTCTCCTGTGTAAACAAAGTCTCCACAAAGTTTACACAGCAACTGGGCGGAGCCCACAGCAGCTCAGCAAGGACTCTGCAGGCAGACTGTCAACTAGACTCCCTTCTGGCTGGGCAGAGCATCTCTGAAAAAAGGTATTTATAAATACAGCCCATCGGGTATCTATAAATACAGTTCCCACCTTCCTGGGACACAGCAACTGGGAATAGGGGCAGTTGTGGGTACTGCTTCAGCAAACTTAAACATCCCTACCTGGCAGCTATGAAGGGAGCAACAGATCTCCCAGCACAGCACTTGAGCTCTGATAAGGGACAGACTGCCTCCTCAGGTGGCTCCCTGACCCCACAGTATCCTGAATGGGAGACATTTCATACAGGAGAGCTCTGGCTGACATCTTACAGGTACCCTTCTGGGACCAAGCTACCAGAGGAAGGAACAGGTAGCAATCTTTGCTGTTATGCAGCACCCACAGGTGTTTCCCAGGCAAGAAGGGTCTGCAGTGGACCTGCAGCAGACCAAAACAGAGGAGCCTGATGTGAAAAGGAAAACTAACAAAGAGAAATAAACAACTTCAACATCAACAAAAGGATGTCCACTTAGAGAATCCATCTATAAGTCACCAACTTCAAAGACCAAAAGTAGATAAATCAATGAAGATGGGAAGAAACCAGTGATAACAGGCTGAAAACACCAAAAACCAGAATGCCTCTTCTCCCCCAAGGGATCACAACTCCTCACCAGCAAAAAAACAAAACTAGATGGAGAATGAGTTTGATGAACTGACAGAAGCAGGCTTCAGAAAGAGGGTAATAACAAACTATTCTGAGCTAAAAGAGCATGTTCTAAACCAATGCAAGGAAACTAAGAATGTTGAAAAAAGATTAGATGAAATGCTAACTAGAATAACCAGCTTAGAGAAGAACATAAACCACTTGATGGAATTGAAACACACAGCATGTGAAATTGTGAAGCTTACACAAGTTTCAATAGCCAAATTGAGCAAGTAGAAGAAAGGATATGACAGATTGAAGATCAACTCAATGAAATAAAACGAGAAGGCAAAATTAGAGAAAAATAGTGAAAAGAAATAAAGAAAGCATCCAAGAAATATGGCACTATGTGAAAAGACAAAATCTACTTTTGATCAGTGTACCTGAAAGTGATGGGAGAATGAAACCAAGTTGGAAAACACTCTTCAGGATATTATTCAGGAGAACTTCCCCAACCTAGCAAGGCAGGCCAATATTCAAATCTAGAAATACATAGACCACCACAAAGATATTCCTCGAGAAGAGCAACCCCAAGGCACACAGTTGTCAGATTCACCAGGATTGAAATGAAGGAAAAAAATGCAGGAGAAGCCAGAGAAAAGTCAGCAGTACCCACAAAGGGAAACCTACCACACTCACAGTGGACCTCTTGGCAGGAACTCTGCAAGTCAGAAGAGAGTGGGGGCCAATATTCAACATCCTTGAGAAAATAATTTTCAACCCAGAATTTCATATCCAGCCAAACTAGGCTTCATAAACAAAGGAGAAATAAAATCCTTGATGGAGAAGCAATTGCTGAGATTTTGTCACCACCAGGCCTGCCTTACAAGAGCTCCTGAAGGAAGCACTAAACATGGAAAGGAACAACCAGTGCCAACCACTGCAAAAACGTGTCAAATTGTAATGACAATTGACACTATGAAGAAACTGCATCAACTAATGGGCAAAACAACCAGCTAGCATCCAAATGGGAGGATCAAATTCACATATAACAATATTAACCTTAAATGTAAATAGGCTAAATGCAGCAATGAAAAGACACAGACTGGCAAATTGGATAAAGAGTCGGGACCCATCAGTGTGCTGCATTCAGGAGACCTATCATGTGCAAAGACACAAATAGGCTCAAAATAAAGGGATGGAGGAAGATTTACCAAGCAAATGGAGAGCAAAAAAATAAACCCCAGGGGTTGCAATCCTACTCTCAGATGAAACAGACTTTAACCAACGAAGATCAGAAGAGACAAAGAAGGGCATTACATTATGGTAAAGGGATCAATACAACAAGAAGAACTAACTATCCTAAATATGTATGCAGTAAATACAGGAGCACCCATATACATAAAGCAAGATTTTAATGACCTACAAAGAGACTTAGACTCCCACACAATAATGGGAGATGTTGACACACCACTGTGACAGATCAACAAGACAGAAAATTAACAAGGATATCCAGGACTTGAACTCAAATCTGGACCAAGTGGACCTAACAGACATCTGTAGAACTGTCCACCCCAAATCCACAGAATATACTTTCTTCTCAGCACCACATCACACTTATTCTAAAATTGGCCACATAATTGGAAGTAAAACACTCCTCAGCAAATGACAAAGAATGCAAATCATTACAGTCTCTCAGACCACAGTGCCATCAAATTAGAACTCAGGATTAAGAAATGCATTCTAAACTGCACACCTAAATGGAAACTAAACAACCTGCTCCTGAATGACTACTGGATAAATAATTAAATGAAGGCAGAAATAAAGATGTTCTTTGAAACCAATGAGAATGAAGACACAACATACCAGAATCTCTGGGACACATTTAAAGCAGTGTCTAGAGGGAAATTTA
>CAUYLG010029280.1:0-25673 GCA_963573385.1 Cacajao melanocephalus
TGAACTCAGACCTGGAACAAGTAAACTTAACAAATATTTACAGAACTCTCCACCCCAAATCCACAAAACATACATTTTTCTCAGTATCACATTACACCTATTTTAAAAGTGACCACATAATTGGAAGGAAATCACTCCTCAGCAATTGCATAGCATTTCACAGGTTTAAATAAAATATTGGTTGGCTGCTTGTTTGTTATTTTTCATCCCTTATTCCTTCCTGTCTCCATTGTTAAGCATAATTATTGGTGTAAAAGAGGTTTTTAATACCCATTTTTAGACTGCATTCTAGCCTGGGCAATAGAACAAGAATCCCGTTCTCTCTCCCTCTTTCTCTTCCTCTTTCTTTCTCTCTTACATTCTTTTTTTGTTTCTTTTCTTTCACTCTTTCTTTCTTGTTTTCTCTTTTTCTTTCAAAAAATAAAACATAAAATAAATTTAAAAAAATAGTTTTCAGGCCTAAGCAAGAATCGACATCACAATGACACTGACAGAAAGACATCAACAGGAAATAGGATAAGCATATAATTAATTATCCAACTAAGACATTAAGCCATATGAACTAGGACTGTGCTGCACCAAAGGAGACACATGAGCACTCTAAATCAGAAGGTTTGTTCCTGTTAGAATAAAAATGTTGAACAAACTTTATTATTGCCCTTCCAAGTATTATAAGAAGACCCTATTTCATGAATATATCACTCATCTGGTAATTAACAATGTCTTAGTTCAGGCCTCTTCTTAGGCTGTAGTTCTTCTTTATTTAACCTAATTATGCAACTTTCATTTACTTAACCTCTTATCTCCTCCAGTATTCGGTAGGGCTTTTTTTTTTTTTAACACTATGGTAATGTCTCACATTTCATTTCAAATTCCACATTCCAACATCATGTACTATAAATTGTAGGTAGAAATCAAATACTCACTGACTGATAATAATAGTTATTATTATAACTGATATGTATTTAGTAGTCAACTATGTGCCAGGAACTATTCTAAGTACTTCACATATATGATCACACAATAAATTTAAATCACACAATAAGTTTATGAAATAAGTACTACTGCTGTCCCCATTGTACAGATGAGAAAATGAGAAACAGGGAGGTTAAGTAACTTGCCCAATGACAAGCAGGTAAAACGTGGCAGAGCCAGGATTCAATTCCAGATAGTCTGGCTCCAGAGCTGATGCTCATACCTACTACCGTATTCTGCCCCGCAGTGAAAAATATGCTTGTGCCTAAATAACTTATTCCAAGTTTTGTCAGTTCTTAAACCTTAAAGTCATTTTTAAATACTCCAAAACAGCTGATGGTAGCATCGACAATTGGCGTAGGTATGGAGAAACAGACACAGAGATAGAAATTCCATTTCAAGAAATTATTCCTAAGGAGACAACAAAAAAGTATACAAAGATATATGTATAAGAATGTTTATCATACAGTTATTTATAAGAGTAAATTTGGAACTAGTTAGAATGTCTATTAATAAGAGATTGGTTAAATACACTGTGCTAAATCTTACCACTACATATTAGAAATGATGACATAGGTCTATATTTATTAAAACAAAAAGAAGTTGAGTGACAGACGCAAATTGCAAAATATTACGGACAGTGTAATTGCAGAGGGAAGTGGGTAATTTACACATGGATATGCATATAACTGAAAAGATGATCACCAAAATGTAAACAGTGAAAATCTCTGAACAGTGGGATATTAGGTAGTCTTGGTTTTCTTTTAAAAAATATTTACTACAAATTTACTGTGTGTATGCTATTTTCCATTCAAAGAAACCTAAAAGAAATACAAGAGCCTACAATCTAGAGACCACAGTCAATTCTACACCATGAAAAAAAAACAAACGTTGGTGACAAATAAATTTCTAATAAAGAAAGGCAAGGGAGTAGCTGAGCATAGTGGGATATAACAGCCTCACAATTAATGCAAAGCAGCATTCAGGCTTCACCTTCATCACTAACTAGCTACATGAACCCGGACAGGTCACAGATTATCTTTGAGCTTCAGTTTCAAAATAGCAAAATATAGGTGTTAGATGGGTTGTACTGCTCAGAAGTTCTTTACAATTCTGCGTGTCTGTGGTTAAAATTTTCAGAAAGACATGTAGGAACACGAAAACTCCTCCGTCTGCTACAAGTCGCAAGTGGATTACTCTGTAGTTTATTAATCTACACTTTAGTCAGTGTGCATAAGATGTGAAATATCAAAGCACAGAAAATGGAAACAACAAAGGAAATTCGCAAATACTTCTGAGTGCTTGTTACTGAAAATATGATTATTCTTTAGGGAGTGAAATAATATACTAGCCTAAGGAAGAAGTGCACGTGAGACACCTCACTATCCCACGAAAAGCTCATTTTCAAGCAGTTGACAGTTCCCTTATAACATTTCACTTTTATACAGATTAAAAAGTACATATGATCTATCTCACACTGAGGTATATATATTTCCACTGACAAAAATCTAAGGAAAGAGTCAAGTGAGATTTTGCTGTTGCATTCCACTGTAATTCAGATATATCAATAATCAAATCTGGAGAGCTGCCGATAAAAATGGAATAAATAGCATTAGCATTTTAATAAACCTGCAAGCCATGGGCCTGGAAAAACAGAGCAAGACCCGAGCAAAGAAAAATCAGCACCTGCCAGTGTCTTACTTCTAGCAGTGTGCCCTTTGGCAGTCCACTGTGCCCTCCCTGCTCTGCTCCTGCAAAACACAGGCTCCAGGGAGACACCTCTGTATTTTTAAATTTCTTGTAGACGTTTCTAAGCTACAAAGTTAAGGGGATATATGTTACAGTCTTTTTAAAAAACTGATAATGAATAACCTGATTTTAAAAATACTCTAAGAAAGTGCTGATCTTTTAGCTGTAAGAAACACTTTGAGTGTCAGATAGAGTGTGATTTGATATGTTAACAGAGTGGACCCAGATGGTATATGAAGAAAACATGGTAACAAGATGAGAAACAAAAAACAATGAGCTATATGCAATAGATACAGAGCCAAGAGCTTGTTGGCAGAAGGCTAAATTAGCTGACCTTTGACACTACTTCCAATCAGATCCTGATTCCTGAAGTACATCAAGCTCAAAATTATACATAAACAATGAAACAGGTAATTTTCAGTCACTAGATCATTTTCTCAACTGAGCTAGAAATTAGAAATTAAAAGCTATGCTTCCTGGAATATTCTGAATTTCATTTAATCACTTATTAATCCACTGTGTGTGTATGTGCAGATAATGTTAAAATATATCTTTTTAAATGTAACTCATTAAAATGTATCTGGATGAAAAATACAAATGAAAAATATTTCACAAAACTACAAAATAGCTATATACTAAGGGATCTTATGATAGCATAAAACATAAGAGAAATCACTATGTTTACTTTTATCTCTACTTATGAATTTGAATACACTCTGCCCATTTTAATCTGAAAACAGAGAATACAAATGAGTATACTATAATTGTCTTATATTCCTCAGATAATTGTGAACACTTCAGTGCTACCATACCATAAGCAATAAGTAACCTTCAAAAGAATCTGCTAGTGTCTTTACAAAATTTGATTTAAGACCTTCACTGTCAATTTGCAGAAAACCATGAGGCTAAGATGGTGATAAAGCATTGATGATTGATGGTACCACCCAAGCCACCATTCTAATAATGAACTAATGATTCATGCTCAAGGTGCTTTTGAAACATGATTAAGCCTCCAAACATTTCACTAAGGTGGGTTCCCATTACCCCAAGCATAAAAGAGAACTTAAATAAGTTTAGCAAGGTTATATAGTGAATGACCCAATGATAAAAGTTTGGAACAAAAACAAAAACATAAAGGACCTCAGTCTCCTAGCGCCCACTGCAAGCTCTATTCATAGGTATTTGAAGAAGCCTTTCAGGATAATTTATGTCATTGCTTTGAATCTAACTGACCTTCTCTGGTGGCCACTGGCAAGTGTTTGCCAAAATGTCAGTGACCAAAAAACTCCTTACAAAGGCATGTTTTATAAAATGAATATGTCAAGAATCAGATGAAAATGTCATCAGTGACACTGACAACAATAAAAGAAAATATTCTACAGATTTAAGAAAGGGAAGAAGATCCATATTAAAGGGGAAATAAATTACCTGAGAAAATGCCATCAGAGACTACAGTGACACAAAAGTAAAGAGAAAGAAAGACTCCTTTTACAAAAGCTGGTGGAAAAACTACATCTCTTTTAGAGATCATATCGTTGCTCCTGGGGAAAGGAGGAATGAGGAGATGGGAGGCAATGTGTCTAAGCACCTGTGAGGAGCTCTTCACATCTGACTCCCAAAGTTATTCATTTTCCTATTTGCATGTCAAGGTGAATGACATAATTTGTGAATGTCAAAAGTAGTCACAGCAAATTAAATAAAAATTGAACAAAAATTTACTCCAGCTGGCCTTAAAATAGAAAGTCAAAAGTTGTTGATTTCCCTACTTTGCAGTCTTTGGAAGTAAGTTTCACATATATATATTTAAAATGAAACAACCTAGTTGGATACACCTACTCTCTTGAAATTTAACAAAGAGAGGGGAAAGGTAAGAGTGATCTCACTGAGAAAATTACTTTTACAATAAGATTGGAGATCTTTCTTTCAAATGGGTCTAGCTTACAAATGTGATAATCTAAAGAGTGACTGCAGCTCATGATGAATGCACAGAATATATTTTTTTGTAAATTCTGAAATTGTCATACATATATAATTGGCACATTTCAAATGATTACTTTAATGGAACGTTTGAAATAACACATATGTAGACTTTCCATCAACAGCCTAAGGATTAACTGTTTCCAAGATTAATCTACCTAGGTGGAATCCTAGGCAGTCTGCTCCACCTAAATGCTTATAGGATATCATCCTCCCAACATCCAGCTGAAATGTAATCAATGCTAATATAAGCATTAATAAAACACAGTAGAGAGCTACGATTTAGGATCTCTTACCACTCTGTATTACTATTCTATGTTCTCTAATATGCATACCCCCAAGACAACCCATGTGGATCATCACAAATTCTAAATGCTTTATCAAGTGCAATGTGCAGATAGAGAACCTATTTAGGACTGAAATATAGTGTACAACTAAGAGTGGCAAGTTAGTAAAGATAAATAAAACCATCCAAATTAAACATAAGAAAAACACTGTCACTGGGGAAAGAATCAGGAATAAAATATATGTGCATACCATAAACAACAGGAGTGCAGCATTGTAAAGTTATTGTGACCTTGTCCATTTTAAACAGCTACATTTTTCACAGTGGAAGATGGCCATCAAGTAGCAGCAATGTCTGTGTGGATGTCTAAATGTCTGTCAGGGCCTGCCTGGTAATCCTTTACACTTCTCCCCCTCTAACAAGCTTCACTGTTATGTCCTACTTAGAGATGGATGGCTGCCAAGAGCCATCACACAAAAAAGTTCCTCTATAACATAATGATGTCTCCATACTGGGAATAAACTTGTGAGAAAAATCTTGGAAATAAAAAAAAGATAGACATCTATTTAAGGATATAAATTCCTGAAAGTTTCTAATTCCAACAAGATCATAAATACCCAAAATATTAACTCTATATTTCCTCAAAGATAGTCATCCCATAGATGTCTAGTAATCTGCAGAAAGAAATGTTATAGAAAACAACTGTTGTTTTGGTTTCCTTCAAATTCATTTACTAAATTTAATGAAGAAAGCCAGGGCATTGTCTTGACATATTTTGTCATCTCTTTTCCAAATAAACTGTTGCCATGAGAATATTATGTTTCTCCAGTATTTTTATTCTCCTGTATTTAGTTTTTTTTAAATCTAGTAAGGTTAACATGTTGTCAGTTAGACTAAAACTGAATCCACGTACCTCACACATAAGCCACCATTCTATGTTAGCGAATTCAGTGAGTGCTGTTTAACTCTCCCATTACATTTACAGAGTATTTTTAAGGGCCATGTCTACCCCCACTAGATGAACTTGAAGACTTTTACTGACTTATTTTGACTTGCTCTATTTCTTGTTCAACTTGAGTAGGTCAATTTTCTTTCATCTTACCTTGAACATAGGCTTATATTCACTAGGTTTGATTGCCATCCAATCAATCAATCAGCATGCATTTACTGAGCTTCTGGTTAGGAGCCCAAGACTGTGGAAAAGTCACAATTCCTGGCTATAATTGTAACTCCCATGCTATTATCAATGTAACATTCTAAAAAATTTATACTCCGAGTGTAAATTAAAACTAAAAGGAAAAAAGTGTAACTTACCCTCTCCCTTCTTTCCCCAAACATAAAATAAGATTCTCCAAATATATATTCACACATAGCAATATATTCATGTTCATGTGTGCACAATACAATAAAATATTAAAATCATTGGTAATTTATTAATGAAAAAAGATTATGCCAAAACCAAAAATGGGAGTTCAGTTTAAATTCAAGTTAAAAGGAAAAAATGGAAATCGTATTTCCTAAATGAAAATAGCTCTCAAAATACAAAAATAAATCACAGGGAAAATGCTCCCAGGCATTAATACTTAACAAGCAATAAAATCCTGAGGCAGGTCTGATTAGTGTGTCGTTATGGTAAATGGGTATGATAAGATACATATATGTCAGAATCACCTACTAACTAGTTTATGGATGTATTGTCATTTACGTATTTGTTAAAAGAATTTCAAAAATGAAGATTCTCATTTCTATATGTGAAGTTTTTTGATAGATATTAGTACCATTATTACCTGTATACTGTAGAAATTATGTTATTTTAAGACTTCTTTTCTCCTTTTTTTGAGACAAGAGTCTCGCTCTATCTCCTGGGCTGGAGTGCAATGGTGCCATCTCAGATCACTGCAACCTCCACCTCCCAGGTTCAAGCAATTCTCCTGCCTCAGTCTCCCAAGTAGCTGGGACTACAGGCATCGCTACCATGCTCAGCTAATTTTTGTTTTTTCAGTAGAGACAGGGTTTCACGATGTTGTCCAGGCTCGTCTCAAACTCCTGACCTCAAGTGATCCACCTGCCTTGGCCTCCCACAATGTTGGGATTACAGGCATGAGCCACTGCACCCAGCATTATAAGACTTTGTATTAGAAGACAAAGATGTTGAAGGCAAAAATATAGTGGTGATTAAGCCACAATCACAATTATTCTAAGGAAGGGTCTTCTTTCCCCTCTCCATTTCTCCATAACTTGACAACAGAGGAGAAAAGAATATAGATATTTAATACTGTGAAATACCAAAACTATCATTAATGTATATAAAGTCAAGGTCTTACATTTACACATTTTAAATTTTGTTTTCACATTCTCCCTTTCAGACTCAAGCCCTTATGAGACCAGAAGAGGTGCCTTTTTCTCCATGCATTCACTAAATGAATACTCAAGATTAAACAGCAGTATTAGAAACTGCAAATGGATGTTATTTTATTGTAATATTTATTTTATTTAATACGTATTTAATTGTAATGTTATTAGCTAGCACTTGTATTTCAGAGCCTCCCAGGTAAGTTTTACTGCTTGTTGCAACTAATCATATTTTTGAATTCAGAATAAGGTGTTAGAGGCAGTTTGATAGCTAGGAAATAGCAGGGGCTTTGAGGTCAGACAGATATGCATTCAATCTTGGCTCTGCACTTGCTATCTGTGATCTTTAGCAAGACACTCTACCTCTCTGTGCTCCATTTTATCTGTAAAACAGGGCATAATGAAACCTATGCCATATAATGTGATAGTTAAATAAGTTAATGAATGAAAAACTCTTAATCTGACTTAAAATTTACCACATAGGGCAGCTACAAAGTCAGTATCTTCATCATTCATTGCTGTATAACAAACCATACCAAAACTTAGTAGCTTTAAAAAAACAACTCTTAGTTGCTCACAACTCTGTGGACTGGCTATTTGAACTGGGCTTTGCTAAGCAGTTCTGCTAGTTTTACTACCAAGGACTGCAGCAATTTGAAGGCTTGACTAAGACTGGATGGTGATATGGTTTGGCTGTGTCCCCACCCAAATCTCATCTGGAATTCCCATGTGTTGTGGGAGGTACCTGATGGGAGGTAATTGAATCTTGGGGGCAGGTCTTTCCCGTGCTGTTCTCACGACAATGAATAAGTCTCACAGGATCTGATGGTTTTAAAAAGAGGAGTTCCACTGAACAAGCTCTCTCTCTCTCTTTTTGCCTGCTGCCATCCATGTAAGAGGTGACTTGCTCCTCCCTGCCTTCCACCACGATTGTGAAGGCTCCACCCACATGAAACTGTGAGTCCAATTAAGCCTCTTTCTTTTGTGAATTGCCCAGTCTTGGGTATGTCTTTAACAGCAGCATGAAAAAGGACTAATACAGATGGTCTAAGATGGCCTTACTCACATGTCTGATAGTTCACGTCCTGGCTGTTGGTTAGACTTCCATCTTCATGTGATTTCTCATCCTCAGAAAGACCAGTCTGAGCTTATTTAAATGTTGGTGGCAGTATTCCAAAAACACAAGAACAGAAGTTGCAAGGCCTCTTGTAGCCAAAGCTCAGAAGTCCCACAACAAAATTTCCACCATATTCTATCAGTCACAGCCAAGTCACAAAGCCAGCACAAATGCAAGGGGATAGAAGGAGAGAGAAAAAGACTCCACCTATTAATGGGAGGATAGGCAATGTCATATCGCACAAAAAAGTGCATACACAGCCACAATTTGTGGCTATATTTTGACATCTTCTACTGTCTACCAAATAGAGAAATTTTTATAGTACCTATATTTTCAACTATAAATAATCACAGAAGTCAACTTTTAAAGGGCAAAAGTAAATACCAGCTTGCATTTTCCCCAACATGAAGTAATACTACTCTGCTGCTTCAGTCACAGATTTCCACAGAAGACCAAGATCCAGACTCCACGTCTGATACCATCTTTTAAGTTGCTTGGTTGGTTGGTTTTTCTGTGTTTTAAGAGCCTTCAACACTTTTCTGTTTGATCTAATCAATATTGATTTACATGTAATTTGGTATTTTTACCTACAAGAGCAGTTTTCTTTATTTTATTTTATTTTATTTTATTTTATTTTATTTTATTTTTTTGAGATGATGTTTAGCTTGTTGCCCAGGCTGAAGTGCAATAGTGTGATCTTGGGTTCACTGCAACCTCCACCTCCCAGGTTCAAGCGATTCTCCTGCCTCAGCTCCCAAGTAGCTGGGATTACAGGCAGGCCTAAGTGAGTCTCCTGCCTCAGCCTCCCAAGATGTACCACCACATCTGATTAAGTTTGTATTTTTTTATAGTAGAGACGGAGTTTCACCATGTTGGTCAGGCTGCTCTTGAACTCCTGACCTCAAGTATCTGCCTGCCTTGGCCTCCCAAAGTGCTGGGATTACAGGTGTGAGCCACCGTGCCTGGCCAACAGCAGCTTTCTAATTGAACATTCCACAATAAATAGCATCACCAAGAAATCTAGATTGAGTATGTAGCATTTCTAGAAACTATGAAGTTTATAAAAGAAAAATATATCATTATAAAAAGCACATATACTTTTTTCCTATGAAAATAATCCCTAGAGAAAAATTTAATTTTGTGATGTAGTTAATTAGCTATGTCCAAAGATCTACTCATACTGAATTAGAAGAGATCAAATTTATTACAGTGAAGAAATGATAGTTGCTACCAGGACTTCCTTTAACACGTGTGTCTCTAAAAGATTCATTTGCAGAGTCACACTCCTTAATACAATACAACCTATTTTCCTTGAACAATTTCATGGGGCAGGATATGTCACTAAACATACTGCATAAGAATTGCTTCTATGGAAGGAGAGAGGTAAAGGAAAGAGCTACTTGCTTGTTTGACAATACGGTGAACAGACAGTTTGGGGAATGAAAGGTTATTCCCCCAATAATGGCATTTCTACATTTCCTAACAAGGAATTGATTCCTAAAACTGTCATTCTTTTCAGCTGGGGACATGCTATAACACTGCTTCATAGAGAAACAGCTGGAAACTTAAGTAGTTTACAATTTTAGACAAATGGGTGCTGTCAAAATTATAATAGTTAATAACAAGGAAAACCTCAATAATGTGAATTGTGTCAAATCTGGTTTTTAATACTTTTTAAAATCCTGATTATGTTATGAGAAGCCAAACATACGTTCATCTGGAGAAAATGCCACTAGCCAATGTCACCTTTGGTGACTAGCTATTTCTCGCCATATTGAGCAAGCTGTCATAGCATGAATTATTGAAATTAGTCAATTCTAACTAATAATTAGAATTAAAGATAACCCTATGCTATAGTTCAGGAATGGTAATCTACTCCTCAATTTATTTTTTATGGAGATCTTATAAATATATAAAGTAATCTTATTTTTTAATTATTTCAAAGTACTACATGGATGAAAGATATACTGCACAGGTTTATATGAAACAGTACCACTTTTTAAAAAACAGTGACTATTCCAACATTTTTTAATTATATTGCTCACTAATCTTAATTGCCACAATTTCAAAAGACAGTTCCAAAGTGCATCTTGAACAAACAGAAAAGCAATTAGCCTAAATTAATTGCTTTGCTGATGTGATTTGCAGTAGGTATGCTTGGTGGTTTTGAAACTCCTGCCAGTGCTTTCACAACTTGATGTTCTGATGATTTTTTAGCCTCTTTTTGCACCAGAGCAATTAACCAGATAATTGTTCTAATGTGAACCTGGCCTTAATCAGTGTGTTTAGGTTCATAGTAGCAATTAAGCAAACACTAAGTATACATTTTAAAAGTAGCACTTAAAAGTACTACAAGAGAAGAGCTAAAGAAAAACTCAGAAGATTTTTTTCCTCATATAGTCATTTTTTTCACCAAGAAGGAAGAAAGAAAGAAAAAGAAAGAAAGAAAGAGAAAGAAAGAAAGAAAGAAAGAAAGAAAGAAAGAAAGAAAGAAAGAAAGAAAGAAAGAAAAAAAAAAGCTGCAACTATCTCCTCCTTTTCAAATACAAGGTATAAATGGAAGGCAAGTAAAGTTTCTGGTTCTTCACTTCTTTACTCGAAGTATTCCAAAGTCCCTACTAAAAGGGCAAAACCCATTGATTGAATATTGAAATTCTATTTCTTGTTCAAAAATGAGGCTATGCTTTCAGACAAATAACATGTACTACATAAAACAAGCTCTATCTGAATCTGAACAATGACATTAAATCCTCACTGTATGAAGCACCAACTTTATTCAGAAATAAATAAATCTGTTAGAAAAGACAAATCTGAACCAATTGCCTGGATTTTAGCCAGAGTTTGAGCCAAATTTAAAAGAAAATTTATTCATCATACAAAAGCATGATCTATCATTCTCTCAACACAAATGTATTAAATTTATTCTCTGAGCAAGGTGCTGTGTGAGGTGCTGACTGGAAGCAGGGGTGGAAGCGGGCTATAAGGTGAGGGAGGGGGATGCAAAACCCAGGTCCTCCTTACAAGGAGAAAGACTCATAAACAAAATGTCACACAGCCACACAATAATATATGCCACCAACAGAGCCATGTGCTATAGATTCAGCTAGACAGTAACATGATACAGCACTTCATTACAATCACATTATTTCATCTTTTCTTTAAATAAAAGGAATTCATATTCATTTTAAGGGAAATTATTAGCAGTGCAACTATAATTGTTAAGGAACTATTTTGGTTTTTTTCATACTTCAGTAAGTAAGGAATAATCTTATACTGTCTTAAACTAAATGTTTTATCAGTTGAAGAATGATACACATAAAACCTTTCCATTTTCATGAGGCATAAAGGTTCAAGCTGAAAGTACTCTGTCATTCTCCATGCCTCCAGGAAACACCTCCCTTTCTTAATTTCTGAAAGTACTTGTCATACAGAAAATAGCCCAGACACTTGCGTGTCATGTCTGCCATTTTTAATTATTACCAATCAAGTTCCAGCAATTTCTCCTATGGTTAAACATGTGTGTACTTATCTTCTAAAATATTTCTTTATGCCACTGTTCATAAAATATTTTAGGCTGAAGCAAAATCCCTTGCACCAAATTAATAACTAATCACAGGAGATATTTATCATCTCAAGTCTTTTACAAGAAAATTGTCAGATTTAATCACCTTTCTCATATTTTCACTATTTACTGGGCTTCATTTATCATACATTTTAAAAATTTGACAACAGTGCGTTATTTTAATTGCCACTTTTGGTTTGGTGGATTAAGAATAAGACAACACCTGGGAGAAGTGGAAGATGGAATAAATTTGTCCAAGCAGTCAATAAGCTATCATCTTTTTCATCAATAAATGAAGATTTTCTTCATTGCTGGCAATTTTAAAACAGATCTGAGACTAGGAAGTCTCTAAATCCATGTGCTTATAGCATTGTATGTATCATTATATAAAATGTATCTCATTCTTTCCTATAATTTAATCACAAATTATGATTTTATAACATGGAAAATATGTTTAAATCCTGCAAGCTAAATGCCTACCTCTGTTCACTCATCTTTTTAAGGCCTGAAAAGCACAAAAGCAGTTGCAGCATTTAGAGTAGCACATTCAGAAATATCCATAATGTGATTCTATGGAAGTTGTTAATTACTACTATTTGTATTTGTAGAAATGTTCGCTTATGCACTATTGCTCACTAGGAATCAAAAACAACAATTAAAATGTAATTAAAAATTACCATTACATGTTAGGACTATAATAAATATTCACATTATTCTATTTGACAAAATAGTGTCAACATGGAGAATCAATATCACATCAAATTCAGTCCCACCTCTCTCTTGGAGTTAAAAATCAAAGCAGGCTGAAATATACACATATCTTATAGATTTTTCCTTTAAAATTATTTTACCAGGTTAAATACTCTGGTGTTACATAGCAATTAATATTTCCTTAAAAATTATATTTAGTTACTAGAAGTACTAAAAGAACCAATATCAGAACTGATATCTAATACCACTACCTACCAAACAACTGAAAATTTCTTTAAATTTGACTGCACTAATAATCTCATCTGAAGATAAATGCACAAATACTTTTACCAGAAAAACTTTGCATTTTGGAGTAAAATATCACCAATTATTTGAAAAATCCCACGTACTTAAAAAAGTATACAGATTAATTGTGCCTTTTTTTTTTTTTTTTTTTTTTTGAGACAGAGTCTTGCTCTGTCTCCAGAGTGAAGTGTAGAGGCATGATCTCGGCTCACTGCAACCTCTGCCTCCTGGGGTCAAGCAATTCCCCTGCCTTAGCTTCCCAAGTAGCTGGGACTACAGCCATGTGCCACCACGTCTGGCTAATTTTTTGTATTTTAGTAGAGATAAGGTTTCACCATGTTGGTCAGGATGATCTCAATCTCCTGACCTAATGATCTGCCCGCCTCTGCCTCCCAAAGTGCTGGGATTACAGGCATGAGCCACTGCGCCTGGCCAACTTCCTTCAACTGAAAGACAACTTATTTAAAGTATATAACCAGTAGTTATATAGTGTTTTAATCTGCAATGGTTAAGTATTTGCTACAAGTGACAAGGCAGCATTTACAGATAATGAAATATTTGTAAAAATAACTGTGCATCATTATAAGTTAAATACACACCTATTCAAAATTCATTAAGGAAATTCTTTTTCAGACCAACTATGAGTCATGTGTAGTACAAAACAAAAAAAAATGGGCAAGATTTTCTACTTTTCCTCAAGAAATATCATAAGAAATGAAGAGTTACAAATGGGGTTGATTGGAAAAATTACTTTTTACCAAAAATAAGCTGTTTCAAAAAATATCCACAACTTGCTATATGTTCTAAAATATTCAAAACATGTCGACTTTCAGATATCCCATAGGAAAATGAAAAGGTACCATTCTAACTATGTTTAGAATGATCAACCATATCTGATGTCTGAAGTCTTATGACCATTTAATTTATCATCTAAACCAAGATCTTCTGGAACTTAGGAAGAGCAGCAACACAAATACTAAACCTGACAGAATGCCAAAATAACAGGCATGGGCTGTAACTATCCTGGGCAAACCAAGCTAGATGATCACTCTAGGTCTGAAGCAGAATAAGGATGTGGAAGACAGTGAGCCCTTCATGGTAGGAGATTGGACACTGAAGACACAGGAAAATGGGTTCCAGTCTTGGTTCCACCAGTTGTGAACTAGTCAACATGTCTGGGCCTTAATTCCTTTGTTTGAAAATGGGGATAATTCCTTCCTCAGCGTTGTTGTAGAGATTAAATAAAAGAACATGAATAACAGAACAGTGTCTGGAACAGATTGTAATTAAGTGGTAACTATTATAGCTATTGCTATTATCCTTGCTCCAGAAAAAAGAAAGAGAGAGAAAAAATATACACTCTTACCTCACTAGCACTACACAGCCAATCACGGTTTTAGAAAGAAGCTCTGACGGACAGAAGAACAGAGAAGACATAGTTTTTTATTTTATTTTATTTTTTTTGAGACAGAGTCGTCCTCTGTCTCCCAGACTGGAGAGCAGTGGCACGATCACAGGTCACTGAAACCTTTTCCCCCCAGTCTCAAGCGATCTTCCCAGCTCAGCCTCTCTCGTAGCTGGGTCTACAGTCATGTGCCACCACACCCAGCTAATTTAAAAAAATTGTTTTTTAGAGATGGAGTTTTACCATGTTGCCCAGGCTGGTCTCAAACTCCTTAGCTCAAGTAATCTACCCTCCTTTGTCTCCCAAAGTACTGAGATGACAAGAGGTGAGACTACTGCCTAGCCTCATGATTTTTTAAAGATAGTTTGGAAGCCCGGAATAACAGTTACTCCAATACCAATCTATTCTTCTAGGGATGGTCTTACACATAAATGTAAATTTGTGAATAAAAAAATATAGTTCCAAAAATATGCTTACCTCAAACTGACGTCACTAGTTTAGAAAGACTTCATTCTGTTTCTACAATCCTCTCAGAACTCAGTAAAATATATTTCATTATTCTTTTTGCAAAAACACAAATAATGTCATAGAACATATGCAAAACTATTCAATGTATTAAAGAAATAAGCTAAAATTCAATTTTACTAAAGCTTTACCTAACCAACGCAGACACATTATTAGGCACCAAAAGTTTGCAGATTGCTCTGCATTCTATAGAGGCAGGGCAGTGCTGCTATAAATACCACCACCAAGCAGTTTCAACACTCAGCATTATTTTTGCCACCTCTTTATTTCCAAGTTTTCAGGCTTTTATGATAGAAAATTGCTCAAACTTCACACACAATACTCCAAGGTGAAAAGTATTTCTCTCCTCTACACCACTTAACTTTAATAGAAAACAAAATATTCTCAAACTCGTATTCAACTCTGCCTGTTGGATTTAATGGATAGGTTTGTTCCCCTTGGGCAATCTTTAAAACCTCAGTCTCTAGGAGAATTAAGTAATATTAGGGGATTGAAATGAAATAAAATTCTAAGTCCACTGTGACATGACATTCACAGGAAGATGGTAGATTATCTACCCAGTCCTTGAACACTTATAAATACAATATATAGCATATGTTCACAAAACAATTCTTGAAAATAAAACACAATGGGCACTCAGCAAATATTTTATATCACCAACACCTGCTCAAATCCTCTCTGAACTTTATTTCTAAATATCACCGTTTTTTATTGAATCAACGGAAATTTGAAAGAAGAAACAGAATAAACATCCAGAGAAGATCAGGGGAGTTAGAAAAATCTTTATATAAAGCCTCATTGAGTTTTACATGAGCCAAGGTGCTGTCAGTCTCACTGAAAGGGGTAGTGAAGTAATCTGTCACTCTACAACTTTCACCTCAGTATACCTATAAAAACAAAAGAGGGATTTTTCTATACAAAAAAGAAAAAGAGAGAGAATAGTATTAAGAGTTTTCTTAATATTGAAAACAAAGGAATCATGAATCAAACACTAAACATTGCCAATGAATTCATTTTAAAATAAGCAACTTTAAATCATAGGTTTGGAGTTGGAGGAATGTTAATAAACTAGTCCAACTCTCCTTATAATTCAGGAAACTCTTTTTACAGCACTCTGAACACTAACAAAGAGTGCATTCTCTGTTTTGGAAGGCAGCCGATGAAAATCAAGGTTTTAATTTATTTTAAACTGCCTTCTGTCTCCGTCTATAACTTCCACCTGTTGACTAACATTCTGGTGCCTGAAATAATAAGTGACTAATTTAGGTAAACTAATGAACTCTCTGTCATTTTTTAATATATTTTACCATATTCAATTTAAAAAGAACTATACAATTTCAATATGAAATATCTAAAATTCTCTACATTTCAATTTCAAGGAAGGAGAATTCAGTTTGTAGACTAGGTGGGGGAGAGGCAGATAATATAAAAAAAAATGGATCATGCCTGGTGGGAAGAGTGGATAAATGGAAAATGGCCAAAGAGAACAGTCCATTCCTCATCCTGGAAAGAATGTTGACATGAGAAAATGCGGCCTATTATTATTGGGTCCACAACTTTTCCCCAAGAAAGCCTGAATTCAGAATATTTATGTGAACTATCCCAATTTTTAAAGTGCTGGCAACTAATTCAAAATTTTTAAATACTGTGTATGCCAAACAAAACAGCTTTGTGGACTAGACTCAGCTGTGGCTCACCAGTTTGCAACTTCAAATGGTCTTATTTAAAAGTTATATTTAAAGAGAAATATCTGGGTGGGAGCAGGGGCTCACACCTGTAACCCCAGCACTTTGGGAGGCCAAGATGGGTGGATAACTTAAAGTCAGGAGTTCTAGACCAGCCTGGCCAACCTGGTAAAACCCCATCTCTACTAAAAACACAAAAATAAACCCCACATGGTGGTGAATGCCTGTATACCCAGCTACTTGGGAGGATGAGGCAGGAGAATCATTTGAACCCCAGGAGGCAGAGGTTGCAGTGAGATGAGATTGTGCCACTGCACTCCAGCCTGGGCAATAGAGTGTGACTTCATCTTTAAAAAAAAAAAAAGAGGGAAAAAATATCTATAGGTACTATTTTAACCTCTAGCACATACAGAATAAAATATAATATTTTGTAAACCTTAATTTTTAGTTGAAAGAAAACGGATACCAGTCTAAGATTTAAAATTTTCCAAATTTTCAAATATGCAGTGTTGAAATAGCTTCCTTTACATAAATACAAGATTCACACAGCAAATTATGGCAACATAATTGATATTAACAACAATGCTGGCTTTTGTGATTTTAGCTACTTCTTAGATGTTATTTATGTTGTAATATTTTCTATATTGTTCTCCTAATTAATGAGCAAGTATGGTCAACTGTCAAAAAAAGGCTCATATATTTGATAATGGGGATATAAAAACACAGGATTAAACTAATTTAATTTTCAGGACCAATGTTAAAAATTGAAAATGAGATGAGCTTTTTGATAGTTTAAAAACTAACAACAGCTTTTGTAAAGATCCATTAAAATCAATTAGATTTTATTTAATTCTTATTAACAAAAAAGAATAAAAGAACCATTATAAGTATATCGCTATAACAATGCTCAGACCATTCAGTTTTTTACACATCAGCTTTTACACCCAAAACATTTTGCTTTTGGACTTTGTGTCAAACATTTAAAAATGTTGTAGACCAAACTGGATGTGAAATAATAAAGACTAATATAAATACAAAAAAATTTCAATAAACTTAGAATCAGAGAGTGGAGAAGACATAATAACCAGATGTTTAATTTAAATCAGTGATAGAAATAGTCAGTGTCCTCTTTTCATAAAACACTTGGATTTTATTTGGATTCAAAAGCAATGGTAAATGTCAAATGACTACCAGACCATCCTTCTGAATACAAGAAAATATCATGCTGTTTAACTCTCTAAACACAAAAAGTGCTTTTAGAAAAACAAAGATAAAGAGCAGCATATCTTAGTCACAGAGATCATCAATTCAAGGACCAGAAAATGCTAACAGGCACCATCACAGTAAAGTCTTTCAATTACTACATGTTTTAAAATTTTGAACTTGAAAAAATGTTCACAGATAAGAACTTTTAAAGCCTAGGGTAAATCTTATATATAAAGGACTGTGACAAGTATTGAAGTTTATCTTAATGTGAGAAATCCTTTATTAAAACTAGCAACATTCAGGATAAATCCTTGTAATAGGTATTGTATAGAAATTAATATCTAAAAGTTCCACTATACTTTCAATATGAAAGAAAATAAAGAGCTTAGTTTAAAAACTAAGAATTTTTATACATAAATGTCAATTGTATGTGAATCCCAGCTACGACATGCAAAATTGACTGATTAGCCATTCACTTTTTCTTGTTTGTCCTCACTTGGTTTTTACTGCAATGACGATGGAAAAATATATCCACTGAAAAGCCAAAGAAAAGTCAAAGGAATGGTCTAAACTTCATAGAAATAGTATGACTTTCCCTTGAACAAAAGACGTTGAAGAGATTAAATGAAAACACGTGTAAAGTGCCTCTCAATTACCTGGGTAATAAAGGTTAACTTTCATCCCCTCAATCCTTACAAGGCTCACTATTATCATTAAGTCTCATGTCACCTAGAGAGAGTGACCTTTGAGAACAGCAGGAACTCAGTGCCCCATAGTTTGAGACACAGTACCAAGTATTGAGTAGGGGGCTAATAAATGCTTTCTGATTTACTGGAGGATAATAATAATGAATGAATGTAAAACAGAATTAATTGATAGGCTAAATGCATTACTGCATTCCAGTGCCCTCTATGTGGAAGGTTACTAACCCATCTCAGCTAAGTGCTGAAATTATAATTAAGTTTGATGAGAAGTTCTAGATTTATACCAATATAATTACAAATATCACTTAGCTTAGTAATATAGTATGGCAAGAACAATGAGATGAGTAATTTAGATGATACTGCAAAGTGGGTTTTAATGTTTGAAACTTCTATTACAGTATACAGGACAAGTGCAAGTAGTGTAATTAAAACCTCAAAGAGCCTGATCTTTAAAACACTACTGCTCAACCTCGTTAAAATGCATCTTTTCTCAATCCAAACTTTTCCATTAAAAACATAAAAATACGCTTTCATTCCTTGCAAATAAATCTCCACAATACATACATTTAGGATCAAACACCAAATAAACATTAAAGTTAAGTAGGAAAAAATGATTGAAAAAGCACAAGGTTTGAGTACATGAAGCCTAACAAAGGGAAGGATAAGCAAAGTGAGAGCTCCCGACACTTCCATTTGTAAATTACCCAGTTACAACAAAATGAGCATTTAAAGAACTAGAAGATTAGAAATCTATTCTCCCACCTTTAATTAAATGATACAAACCTAAGCAAAATATTTATTAGATAATTCATATAACCATGTATAGACTGTATCTTATTTATCAATTATAGTAGTCTCCAATTAATGACTCTTCTACACATGTCCTGCATACTGAAAACTGTTTTAGAATACAATCACCTTGATGCAGAAACAGTTTTCTCCTTTTAATTCAATGTATTACCAAGAAATTTATGGTAATATATTAAACTAATGTTAGATACCTAAGCCCACAAGATATTGTTTATTTATGTACTTTATTATTTGTCGTGAATAGCTTTTTTAAAGATTACTTTAAATTTTTATATAGAATGTTGATTACAGAGAATTTTACTTTGTACACTTTCTTTTCAGGAAAGTTAATTTATTTGAATTTTCTTTTTCTTCATTTTTTAAATTTCAATAACTTTAGGAGCATCAGTGGTTTTGGTTACATGGATGAATTGTACAGTGGGGAGGTATAGGATTTTAGTGCACCCCCTACCTGAGTAGTGTACACTGTAATCAATAGGCAGTTTGTATCCCTCACCCCCTTCCAAGACTCCTCACTTTGAGCTCCCATGTCCATTATACTGCTCTATATGCCTTTGCACACCTATAGCTCAACTCCCACTTACAAGTGAGAACACATGGTATTTGGTTTTTGATTCCTGAATTACTTCGCTTAGAATAATGACCTCCAGTTCCATTTTCTTTAGATATTGATATATTTCACAGGGTGAATATTACTCAAAAAAGAGAGAATTTTTATAAATGGTGATCACATACTCATTCTAGATGAGTACATTTTTCAAGAAAAATTTCACTAATTAAGAGTGAAGTAAAGGCTATCACATAATTTAAAGAGTAATTAAGGGTAATTTAAGAAAATGTCACTAGAATTTACCAAAATTGGGAAAAATGGAGTCTACATGGTTTTATTTTTAAAGTATAAAAGGAAATTAAAAGAGAGGAGGCCATGCAGTGGCTCATGCCTATAATCCCAGCACTTTGAAAGGTCAAGTCAGGGGGTGGGGGATCATTTAAGGCCAGTAGTTTGAGACCAGCCTGGCCAACATGTCAGAACCCCATCTCCACTAAAAATACAAAAATTAGCCAGGCGTGGTGGTGCACACTTGTAATGCCAGTTACTGGGGTGCTGAGGCACTAGAATCCCTTGAACCCAGGAGGCGGAGGTTGCAGTGAGCAGAGATCCTGACACTGACTACACTCCAGCCTGGGTGACAAAGCAAGACTCAGTATAAAAAAAAAAAAAAAAAAAAAAAAAAGAGGGGAAATAACTTAAATTTAAAGCATTATCTGACACCAACAAATTATTTCTCCTATTTTTAAAAGAATATTTAAATCTAAATAGGTTCTGATTTTAGCTGAAGTAGCGCTTTCTATTTTGAAAGGAAAATATTTTTAAAAATTTGTCTTAAATTAAAAATTCTTGTAAACTTACTGGGCAAGAATCCTCTCATGCCCATATTTACAAATCTACCTCATCAGTAGTACTAGTGCTACTCTGCAGTTGTTTTCATTATAATAGGCTACTTTTTAAGGGTTTTCCTGTATTTTTTTCTTCCTTCCTGAAATATTTCAAAGAAAAAGGTGTTAATCATTATTCATAAGAAAAAAAACTTCCAATTCTATACTGTATATTAAACTATTCATCACGAGACTTCCATTTCTGAAATAAATTACATATATACACTGAAAAGAAAATGTCCTCCTTAGGTGCTGATATGGTTTGGTTTGTGTTCCCACCCAAATTTCATGTCATATTGTAACCCCCAAAGTTGGAGGAGGGGCCTGTTGGGAGGTGAGTGGATCATGGGGGCAGATCTCCCCCTTGCTGTTCTCCTGATAGTGAGTGAGTTCTCATGAGAACTGGATGTCTGAAAGTGTGGAGTACCTCCCACTTCACTCTCTTCCTTCCTTCTCTGGCCATCTAAGACGTGCCTGCTTTTTGCCATGCTTGTAAGTTTCCTGAGGCCTCTCCAGCCACACTTCCTATACAGCCTGCAGAACTATGTATCAAACCTCTTATCTTTATAAATTACCGAGTCTAAGGTAGTTCTTTATGGCAATACTAGAATGGACTAACATAGGCACAGTGGGAAATATGCCTGTAGTCCAAGTATTCAGGAGGCTGAGGTGGAAGGATCACTTGAGCCCAGGAATTGCACCTGGGAAACATAGTGAGACTCCATCTCTGAAAAAAAATGTCACCTTTAGGAAAGGGTTTAAATGTATAATGTTTCACATGGTTTCTCCAAATCATTAAAATCAACCACAAATGTTGCAAAAATGTTAAAGCGACAAATAATATATCACTACAAATTTACAAGCATGGCAAAAAGCAGGCACATCTCAGATGGATATCAAAGAAAAAATTCAACAGCCTACTATTGTTACAATTGTTGAGGCAAATATTTGTATTAAAGCACCTAAAAACGTTGCTGCACTTATAAGCAAAAAATGCATTAAATGTATAGATTTAGATGGTTTTCAAAACTTAAACATATCTATTTGAAAAGGCACAACTGCATTCAACTTTAAAGACGTGCCTTGTTATAACGATAATTAGAATTTGCTACATGTCTTCCTCTAGAAAAGTATTTTTAACATGTTACAATGGTTACCTGTCATTTATGATCCAGTTCAGACAGAGATTGAGAGAGCTAAGATTTTTGCACCTCTTGACAATTTCCATAACGGTTTCATTATCCAGTTCAGCGATATGACGTAGGTCCAAGCTGGAAAGGTTTCTTAGCTAATGAGATAAATAAAATGAAAGATGAAAAAGGTAAATGCTGCATTCATTCTCAAAACTTATAAATGGAGTTTATTACAAGGTAGCATATCATTGTAAAATATTTAAAATAGATGATAAACTAGAATCTTTTAATTAAATATATTATATATGTAATATTTTACACATTAAATTAAACATGAGTGTAGTACAGAAATCTATGGTGAATATTTGAATGGCAACAAACATTAAAAGAAAGTAGATTTTACTCAAGTATCTTAAAAATCAAGTTAGCAATCTATTGTGTGATAGGCAGGCAAGCTATTGAGTATATTACATTAAGTACCTACAATTTGGTAAGATTATTATAACATTGTTCAATTTCAGATATTATTTTCATAATTATAATATTTCTATATAGATTTTTTCATTTTTTAAAAGATGAAATATGAGTAAATGTTTAATTCAGAGATAGCCTGGTGATAAATTATCAATGTACTCTAAACTGTACTATTATGGATATGTGTTTCATCATGAAACGATATAAAATGTGTTTTAAGAAGCAAAAATTCCAGGTTCCACCTTCTCCATGTCTTCATCTATTTCTTTAAGTTTCCTGTCTTCCCCTGATGTTTAGCCTCTAAAGCAAAT
This sequence comes from Cacajao melanocephalus, assembly GCA_963573385.1. Taxonomy (NCBI): domain Eukaryota; kingdom Metazoa; phylum Chordata; class Mammalia; order Primates; family Pitheciidae; genus Cacajao; species Cacajao melanocephalus. The sequence goes on from CAUYLG010029280.1 coordinate 22,705, forward strand.
TAGTGATAATATTTACATAAAGGTGGTAGAATTTTAATTATCCTCTTCAAATAAGCTACCTTTTCAAATATTAAGCTATTTTTGCTTAATAATTGCAAAACTTAATCTGGAGGCATATGATAGACCAAATAACACAAATATCCCTCCCACCAAAGATATTTATGCTCTAATACGTTACCTTATAAGGCAAAAGAGATTTTGCAAATGTGATTAAAGGTATGGATCTTGAGATGGGGAGATTATCCCAGATTATCTGAGTAGGCCCAGTGTAATCACTGGAGCCCCTTATAAGCACAGATTTACTCAGAGAAAGTCAGAGAGATGTGATGGAAGATACAGGAGATGTTTCAATCATGAAATGGATGCAAGCTATTTTTACTAGCTTCGAATATTGAGGAAGGGGCCAGGAGCCAAGGAATATGGGTGGCTTTATAGTTGGAAACAGTCCTCGGCTGACAGCCAGTAAGAAATAAGGACCTCAGACTTACAACTTTAAGGAACTTAATTCTGCCAAGCAACCTGCAGAGGTGAGCAAGAAAATAGATGCTCCCTTCAGGCTCTTGGAAAGAAAAAAATACAGCTGACACCTTGAATTTAGCCTGGTGAGACCTGTGTCAGATGGGCATCTGTCTTATAGAATAGTGAAATAATAAACTGGTCCTGTTTTAAGTTGCTAAGTGTGTGGGAATTTAAGTCAGTTTAGCTTAAATCCCAAGGGAAGAGTAGACACTTGAATCTCCACTGAAAATGCTCTATATTTCTGCTGTCGGATACAGTAATCATTAATCACTTGTACCTATGGAGCACCTAAAATGTGACCAGTGTGACAGGGGACCTGAACTTTTAATTTTATTTAATTTTAATTAATTTACATTTAATTTTTATATCTGTATGTGGCTAATGGCTATAGTGTTAGCATGGCTCAAAAGAATGGTCATTGGAAGGGTGAGAGGCAAACGTGCCAGGCAGTACTCACACTCTCTTTTCACCTCAGCTCCCAATGGGAGAAGCTATACAGAGTGAGTTCATAGAGTCACTACTCGATGCCCTCTGAAGTATGCTGTACAACTATGGAGATAAAAAGAGACAGCTGCTGCACATAAAATACAAAAAGGTCCACAACAGTAGGTAAATTCTTTCTAATGGAGACAGCAAGCATCTGTACCAGCTTCTTCTAAGGGCTGGATTGTAGGCATTAGAAAAGGCAGAGCTTCAGGAAAAGCTCTCTGCAATTGCCTTAACAGGTGAGATGTTCAAGGAAGTCATGTCCAGAACAGAGGCAGGACAAGCAAAGAAGAAACGGGTTCGGACAAGCTCCTATTCAAAAACTGCAGGGTAAGGGCTTTAGCAACATCAGAACATAATTGGTACTTGGCAACCAAAGCACACAGGAATGGACTCATTCTTGTTAAAACATAGACCTTTCTGGCTTTCTTGACAGCTTCAGGCAACTGACCAGTCAGAACCTGGGTCAACTCCCTCAGTTTCCCCTTCTTCAAGGTTCGCCTTACTGAAATAATTACAGTCAATACTAAGCCCAGGGCTCTAAGGTAAGCTGTTTGGGCTCTAAAGTTCTGCTGCAAACATAGCCCCTGATCCCTAGATCTTACCTCTCATTGTAGCTAACTTTTTTTTAAGCATCTACAGGTACCAAAAAAAAAAGAGAGAGAGAGAGAGAAAGAGAAATAAAATACAAAATAAACAGCAAAATACATTTCTACAACTTTTCTGACTTCACTAGAATTCACCTAAGGGAACAAAGGGTTGATATGCATGCTCCTTGCTATGCTTTCTTCCTTCTCATACCTGATCTGCATGTGGTGAGCACAGAAACTGAAATCACCCACAGTCATGGCTAGGCTTGGAGCAAAATGAAAGGCCAACATCTTTTATTAACAGGAGACACTAGAAGGATAGATGGCAATGTACATTGATCAACTCACTAGTTCTGTGGGTCAGGAGACCAGACATGGAGTAGCTGTGTCTTCCGCCTAGGGTTTCACAAGGCAATCAAGATCTCAACTGGGCTGTATTTCTTTCAAGAGCTCACATTCTCTTATAAGATCATTTAGTTGCTGGAAGAATTGGACAGGACAGGACAGGACAGGACAGGATGGCAATAAAATGAAAGAGACAATATAATGCCAAAAAGCACAAGTCTCCGACTCAGTGTTTTTTTGTTGTTATTTCTCATGAGAAGAAGGAAACTAATAGTCTGAAAGCAGCTATGGAAAGCAAAGAGGATCCTGCCCCCACCTCCTGACCCTGAGAGAAACACAGTGAGAAAATAAACAGGTATGGCAGGCAAAATTCTAAGATGATCCCAACGGCCTATGCTCTACCATAATCCTTGCCCCTTGAGTGTGGACCGGACCCATGATTAGGATGGAAATTCTCCTTACAAAGCAAAAAGATTTTGCAGCTACAATTATGGCTCCTGATTAGTTGACACTGAATGAATCAAAAGGGAAAGTATCCTAGGTGAGCCTGATCAAATCGGTTGGGCCTTTACAAAGGATCTAGAGGTCAGAGAAATTATCCTGTTTGGCCTTGAAGAACTAAGCAGCTGTGTTATGAAAAGGACTGTGAGAGGCTTGCGGGGATTGGCCGCTCGCTGATGGCCAGCAGTTCTACAACCACGTGGCACTGAAGTCTTCCAGCAACTACATGAGCTTGTAAGAAGAGCCAAGCTCTTGGCTGGGCCCAGTGGCTCAAGCCTGTAATCCCAGCACTTTGCAAGGCCAAAGCGGGTGGATCACGAGGTCAAGAGATCGAGACCATCCTGGCCAACATGGCGAAACCCTGTCTCTACTAAAAATACAAAAATTAGCTGGGCATGGTGGCACGCGCCTGTAGTCCCAGCTACTTGGGAGGCTGAGGCAGGAGAATTGCTTGAACCCGGGAGGCGGCGGTTGCAGTGAGCCGAAATTGTGCCACTGCACTCCAGCCTGGCACCTGGTGACAGAGTG
>CAUYLG010029281.1:0-31125 GCA_963573385.1 Cacajao melanocephalus
ATTCTAGCCTGGGCAGTAGAACAAGAATCCTGTTCTCTCTCCCTCTTTTTCTTCCTCTTTCTTTCTCTCATACATTCTTTTTTTTCTTTCTTTCACTCTCACTTTCTTTCCTCTCTTTTCCTTTCTTTCAAAAAAAAAAATACATATATATATATATATATATATATATATATATATATAAACATACGCAGAGAGAAATCCATTACAACAACAAACAGTGTAGTGAGATATTTTTCTCATGATTGCTTGGTCAATTCAGTACTTTGATATGGTCTCAGAACATGAGGCTGATGCATCATAATGTACTTTCCTCAACTCAGTGACTTTTTCCAATCTATTAATTCTTCCCTGGTCTCTCTTTCCATCAATATCCCATGTTTTAGTGAAAAGTTTTGACCCATAATGGCTGATAAAAAGCTTTCAGATGGCCGGGCGCAGTGGTGTGTGCCTGTAGTCCTAGCTACTCGGGAGGCTGAGGTCAGAGGATCACTTGAGCCCAGGAGTTCTGGGCTGTAGTGTGCTATGCCAATCGGGTGTCCGCACTAAGTTCAGCATCAATATGGTGACCTCCCAGGAGTAGGGGACCACCAGGTTGCCTAAGGAGGGGTGAACCGGCCCAAGTTGGAAATGGAGCAGTTCAAAACTCCTGTGTTGATCAGTAGTGGGATCGTGCCTATGAATAGCCACTGCACTCCAGCCTGGGCAACATAGCTAGACCCCGTCTCTTAAAAAAAAAAAAAAAAAAGCTTTCAGATGAAGCTACTGAAGGCATCTCAAAGGGGCAAATGTATGATTCTCATACAACCTTGGGTTAGTGAAGTGAAGCTTTATTCAGTGGCTTCATGAACATCAAAGAAACAGTTTGGGAAATAGAGGTAATAGCATCAGGGGTATTAGGAATTGGTGGAGGTGGTTTGTCATTATGAAGGACATCAAAAACACCTGTGCAAGATTGTAGATGCACCTTATTATTATTTATGTTTGTTTTGAAACAAGGTCTCACCCTGTCACCTAGGCTGGAGTGCAGTGGTGCAACCATGGCTCATTGCAGCACTGACCTCCCAGACTCAAGTGATCCTTTCACCTCAGCCTCCAGAGTAGCTGGGACTACAGATGCACACCATCATACCTGGCTAATTTTTTTTTTTTTTTTTTTTTTTGTAGAGATGAGGTCTCACTATGTCGCCCAGCATGGTCTTGAACTCCTGAGCTCAAGCAATCTTTCTGCCTCAGCCTTTCAAAGTGCTGAGATTACAGGTGTGAGCCACAGTGTCAGGCCTAGATGCGCCTCTCAAATCAAAGAATAAAATGGGAAATATGAGCTTTTCCTTTAATGAAGACAAATGGCTTTAAAACTGGGTAATATTTACTTACCATAGTTAAAGGATAAAGAAAACGTTGAAAAACAACAACAAAAAAAGGCTAGAGGTGGTGGTTCATGCCTATAAACCCAGCACCTTGGGAGGCTGAGGCAGGTGGATTGCCTGAGCTCAGGAGTGCGAGAACAGCCAGGGCAACACGGTGAAACCCTGTTTCTATTAAAATACAAAAAATTAGCCAGGCGTGGTGGTGCACATCTGTGGTCTCAGCTACTTGGGATGCTTAAGGCCCAAGAATTGCTTGAACCTGGGAGGCGGACGTTGCAGTGAATCAAGATCGTGCAATTGCACTCCAGCCTGGGCAACATACTGAGATTCTGTCTCTTAAAAATAAAATAAAATAAAATATATTTTTTTCCTAACTCCTCTGTGTAACAAGCTATTGTTCCCTATGCTACTAAATATTTTATCTGTTACAAATATTTAATTTTGTCTTTGAGTACATTAAAGATCCTTTACTTTTTGATTATTTCAAATGTTTTGAAATCATTCAGTAGCCTGTACAAATCACGGACAAATGCCTAGTGTAAAAATTGTGTTGGAAGTATATCTATTGGTTTTAAAAATTCAACAGTAAGGATCAATAGCTGAAACACTAGAAAGAAGGCAGAGCAAGAGCAAAGAAAAATCTCTTTGGTTCCAGAAAATCTCCTGAAAAAGAGGAAGGCTTATCAAGCCCTCAAAGCCACCCAGGTAAAGCAAACTTTTGGCAAAGGAGGAGCAGAGGAAAGGAAAAGGGCTCAGGTTTAAGCGACTAGAATCATTCCTACATGATTCCTGGCAGCAGAAACATGACAAGATGCATCTTAAACAACCAGAAGTGAAACCTTATGCCTTGGAATTGCCAAAAAAACATTCCTTGGCCTTTGTTGTACACATTGAAAGGACTGATGGTGTGAGTTTACTGGTGCAGAGAACCATTGCAAGACTTCGCCTAAAGAAAGTTTTTAGCTTGTCTTTGTAACAGTCACCCTCTAGAACCTAAAAATGCTGTGTATAGTGGAACCTTACGTGACCTAGAGATTTCCAAATCTGAAGTCCGTCCAAGAACTCATTTTGAAATGTGGACAAGCCAAGGTCAAGAATATGATCATGCCTCTGACAGACAACACAGTGATTGAGGAGCACCTAGGGAAGTTTAGTGTCATTTGCTTAGAAGACCTCAATTCATAAGATCGCCTTCCCAGGGAAGCATTTCCAGGAGATCTCATGGTTCTTGTGCCCTTTCCAACTCTCAGTGGTCCATCATGCTATGAAAAACAGAGTGGGCTTCCTCGAGGAGATGGGCATACCTGGCTATTGGGGTAAACACGTCAATCAGCTCATCCACCAGTTGAACTAGACCCAGTTGCCAAACTGCAGGAAATTTTTCTCAATGAAATGGAAGCCTGTGTTTTTGTTTCTTTTGAGAATTTTTATCAAGTATCTTCAGAGAACATTTCCTGCTTTATCTTCAAAACTGGAAAGGAAAGGTCAAAGCAAAGACAGTAGCTTATGTTCATGGCAAGCACCTCTCATCACAGTACAGTTCCAAGGAAAAACTCCAGCATTTTCTACTTTGGCTGCTGCCTCATCTAAAATCAACACACTCCACGGAGGAAATAGTCCTGCTTTCCTGCATCTTCTACCTTAGGGTTTAATGTTGGTGAATGAGTAGCTTTAGTATTTGTACAACGCTCCCTAAGACTCTTGCAGCAGTTAACCAAGCCCAGGGACATAAGTGAATCTGGAGATTTCTGGGGCCTTGTTTAAAAAAAAATACTTGAAAGATGCATAGGAAGAAAGGCCCTAAAATAAATGTTCACTTGTTAAAATAAAAATTCAACAGTAAGCTTTCTTAGTTTTTCCTTAAAGGTGCATTGTATCCAAATACTCTAAAGCTTAATTTTTTTATGTTAGTGCTAAGATCTTAGCAACTCAAGATTCATTACCCGAACTGCCAGAAATGAAAAGTGATTCAGATAGTTTTCCTAAATCTGAAAAGCAATGCAAGAGGGAGCTTGGTTAATTTCTTTCATAGAAGGGATGCGGACTGGGGGAACTGCTTTAGGAAAAGTACAAGCATTATCAGATTTGGGTGAATCATACAGGAAAGAAGGCTTACAGATGCTTGACTAAAGACAGCATTTAAGTACAGTCCAACCACCATAGCCCAATTGAGAATTAATAAATGAAGGACTCCAGACATTTAGCAAATTTGGTTGATGTTTCAAACAGTGCCCTAGTCTTGGTCCCCAGTGAACCCACACAAGAAAGAAAAAGTAACAAGTTTGGAAAGATTCAGAAACAAAAGTATGCCTTTTGTTCCTATGGATTTCTACTGGGACGAACAGTAGAAACATGGAGTATGGGCAAAACTTCGTTTACCACTTGAGGGCACTTCAGAGAGTCTCCACACTGATCTGGGCAAATTTGCTTTTGCCCTATATCTCATCTGTTTTCTGAGGTACAACTCACTGAAGATACGACAGAGGTAGTTACCAAACCATTCTTTGAAATCCCCTGCACTCATATGAGGAAGGCAATCCATACCCGGCCCCTGCCCCATACCCCCACAGGCCACTCATCAATAAAAATGTGTTTAGTGCATGAGGCAACGCGCAGGGAGACAAAGAACAAGGAAAGTAGAATAAGGCCTGAGTTGGTGGGAGGGTTGCCTTGTCCCCTTGAACTGACCTCCCATAAGATCTGTCCCAGATAGCAATGTCCTTCTTCCCTATCTACAGCCTTGGGAGCTCCTAAGTGGTCCCTTTAGTCTTGTATTAGCTCAGCTGAGCATCCCCGGAAAGCCAGATCACTTCTGAAGGCCAAAGGCGAGGTAGAATAAAAAGGGCAAGGTTCCAGAGCTCCAGCAGAACAGCCATTCCTCAACTGCCCTCTTCTAAGCTCTATTAAGACAGGCCACATTATGCTACTAAAACACGGCACCATCAGTGGTTTAACAGAACAAATGTTTATTTCTTGTTCTCACAAAGTCCATTATCAGTCTGGAGACTTTTGGAAATAGCTGCCCTCCATGCAGTGGCTCAGCGTTCTGGACTGCTTTGATTTCATGGCTCCTCTCTCCGTATGTGGTTCCATGATTAAGGCAGGAAAAGAGAGCACTGGTTTCATGACTAAGGCAAGAGAGCACTGGTCTTGCACCAGCAAAAAAAAAAATAAATTTTAAAAAAGCTTCAACCAGAAGTGAGGCTGTTTCTGTGCAGAACTCATTGACCAAAACTATCTCATAACCCCGTCTTAGTGCAAGGAGCAGGAAAGTAAAACCATTATTTTTACTGTTTACTAGAATACAAGTTCCATGACGGGACAAAGTTTTGTCTTTTGGCCACTCCTGTGTCCTCAGAGTATAGGACAGTGCCTGGTGCATCATAGACCTTCATTAAATTGAACGGTATGAATAAATGTAGTGCCAGGAAGAAAGCCACACATGATCTGGGAGAAGACACAGAATCCTGGAGGTTTAAGGTTAAGAAGGTGCTGGGGAAGAGCTATGCAGACCAGATTAGCCTATACTTCTATTGGCCAGGCGCAGTGGCTCATGCTCCCAGCACTCTGGGAGGCCAAGGTGGGTGGATCACCTGAGGTCAGGAATTCGAGACCAGCATGGCCAACAGGGTGAAACCCCATATCTACCAACAATACGAAAATTAGCTGAGCATGGTGGCACACACCTGTAATCCCAGCTACTTGGGAGGCTGAGGCAGGAGAATAGCTTGAATCTGGGAAGTGGAGGATGCAGTGAGTCGAGATGGTGCCACTGGACTCCAGCCCTGGTGACAAGAGCAAACCTCCGTCTCCAGAAAAAAAAAAAAAAGAATACTTAGTATAATTCATTTCAGAAAACAAAAAATTGCTGCTGAGAGCTCCAGACCCAATAGCTCAGATGGCTCCTGTGACTTACTTCATAAAGCACTGAAGCCAAGAATCAAATCAACTTAGCATCACCACAACCACAGTTGCTCAGCTCCTAAATGGGGCTGTGATAGCCACAAATGCATCTGCTTCTTTAGTGCCGTCAGTCAGCCCAAGGTATCACTAGGGAGGAGGCGAAAGGGGCAGAAACGCACACCAAATGTGCACCTACTACAGGCCAGTCTGTTTTGGATGCTTTACTTTCATCAATCCACCTAATCCCCAGAACAACCTTAAATTAAGTATTGTCTCCACTTAAGAAAATGGGAACTTATTCCAGTCAGCAATCAAAAACATAAAAGTTTTTCTTTTGTTTTTGAGACAGAGTCTCGCTGTCGCCCAGGCTGGAGTGCAGTGATGCGATCTTGGCTCACTGAAACCTCCGCCTCCCGGGTTCAAGCGATTCTCCTGCTTCTCCTGCCTCAGCCTCCCGCGTAGCTGAGACTACAGGCACATGCCACCATGCCTGGCTAATTTTTTGTATTTTTAGTAGAGACAGGGTTTCACCGTGTTAGCCAGGATGGTCTCAATCTGCTGACCTCGTGATCCACCCACCTCAGACTCCCAAAGTCCTGGGATTACAGGCATGAGCCATCACGCACAGCCGAGATGGGGTTTTACCATGTTGGTCAGGCTGGTTTTGAACTCGTGACCTTGTGGTCACGGTGGTCTCAAACTCCTGACCTCGTGATCTGCCTGCCTCAGCCTCCCAAAGTGCTGGGATTACAGGCATGAGACACTGCACCTGGCCAATAGAAGTATGTTTTAAGCTGGAAATAGATATGTCATCCAGGCTGGTTGTGCAGGGATAACATAACAAATTTGTCTTGCTACTCCTGACTTCACATCTAATTGATGAAGCTAAATAACAGTCAACAGACTCTCTATTAATAAGTCCCTGTACTTCTTTGAGCCTTAACTTCCTCACTTATAAAATAAGAGGTCTGGAAGAGGTCAGTTCTTTAACCCCTTTCCTGATATCCCTAAAAGCTCTAATAGAAACACACCTGAGTCACTGCTGTAGTTAAACAAGCAAGTTTTAAGAAAATCCATAGGCTATACAGGACTTTTGGCAATCCATCAAATTTATCACCTAAGGCTGCTGTTAAATGCTGTGCTGGAAAGAACAAAGACAGGTAGAGCTTACAGTGTAGGACAAAACAACATAGATGTGGATTTGCCCATCCTTCCCCAACACTCAGCACCAGTTCCCAAATCCTTTATGTAGGGAACCATCTCCCGCTGACTAGATGTCCAGTCTCCACGCCAAATGAGCCATAGAATTCTGCCTGCAGCAAACACACTCCAACTCCCAAACAAACATAAGTCTCTTATTCTTAACAACAACAAAAAAGCCAAATTAAAAAGTAAACGAACAAAACCCTGAGAAGTTGACCCTTAATTCCCACTAATTTTCTTTCAGGCCTTGGGCAAGTACTAATTTTTATAGCTGCTTTATCCTACTGACATGGCAAGGCAGGGATGTAACAAGTCTAGTTTCTTTTAATGCAGAAAATTCTTCTTTACATCTAATATATATTCCATGGCTACAAATTCCAACCTGTTTCCCCATGATCCCATTACAGATGTTTTCTGTTTTCCAAACACCACCAATGAGAGGCATAAGATAGTGCATTATTAATTCATCCGGAGATTCCCTAGTGCTGAAGCTAACAAGATTTCATCACAGTAAAAACTGTGATAATAGGATCCAAGAGCAGAAGATGCCAAAAAGTTCAAGAAGGAATTCAGATGATGTTGAACTTTGTGAACAGTGTCCAATGACAAAAAAAGAAAATCCAATTTAGTTCTTGGAACACTTGACATTATAATTTATTTCTGCCTCATGAGACTATTGAAATTAGTAAACTTCCTACCATGAAGAAAATGGTGTACAATTAAACATGCATGTTACCATTTTTTTTTGGAAGACCATGCTGCAAACATTTCTATTGGATATGTTCAAGAATGACTGGAGAGATCAATGCAACACCAACAAAGTTTACTTCTATGACCACAGAAGACTACTGATTGGCTGCAGAGGAAATCTTCATTCTTTTCTGTGAAACATTTGTTTATCCCCCCACATTTTCTGACGTAAAATTTTTCAAAGTTTGTTATTTTGTTTTCCATAAATTTTAGTGTCAAGCTCCATTTGGTGAATATCTTCAGAATGAGGGCACTGGACAAGCTTCTCATCACAGGTGGAGTTTCTGGTGTCTAAGAAGGCTTGACCGCCTGCTGAAGTTTCTCCTGCATATGCTACAAGTATATGGCTGCTCACCCGTGTGGGTTCTCCGGTGTTTAATAAGGTGGGAGTTCTGACTGAATTTTTTTCCACATTCATGACATGTGAAAGGCTTTTCTCCAGTATGAGTTCTTTGGTGTGTATGTAGATTTGTATTTTGACTGAAGCTTTTCCCACACCATGAACATTTATATGGCTTAATTCCTTGGTGTGTTGTTAAGTGCTTATTAAGATCTGAACTCCATCTAAACCTTTTATCACACTGTTGACATTTATAGGGTTTCTCTTCAGTGTGAATTCTTTGGTGCTTAATAAGGTCAGAGCTAACTCTGAAGGTTTTCCCACATTCCTGACATTTAAAAGGCTTCTCTCTTGCACGATCTCTCTTGTGAAGATCCATAAGTTTCAGTAGCTCTTGTTTCCAGGTTGAAAGTTTCTTTCTTTTCTTCACTGGAAAATCTTGGTGCCATTTCCCTACTCTGTGCACATCAACATGATTTTCTTTGCCTGCTGTTTTCTGGGGAACTTTCCCTTTGGCCTTTTTTGATATGATGTCTGCTGGTGCTTGTATTTCTAAGTCAGAAAGAGATATAGGCTGATGATTTTCAGTGTCATTTTTGAGCTTTAACCCTGTTGGAATAAATATAATCACCCATCTGTGTCCCACAACAAGAAAATCACAGGAATATAAAGAAAAATTCAATGATCAATTGAAAAAAAAAAAAAAAGGAACAAAATCTTAAAATGTTAAGCCCTTCCAAAAGTTAATAACAAGGCACATTCCTCCTCTTCCCATGGTGTATTTACCTGTGGGAGCTCCTCTGGCACTATCCTTAAACTCCGGGGATACTTGAACCCATGGCTCTTCCCCTTGCTCTAGACAGGAGATCACTTTAGGTTTGGGGAGCACAAATAATGCTGTGAAATGGACAAAATGAGGTCAAGGACAAGTAACTTAACAGTGAACTGGTCCATTAATCCCAGACTATTTCAGAATGACCAAAGATATTTTACAAATTGTTACTCCAAATGGTTAAACATCCAGTATCATGTCTATACTACCCTGTACCTATAGGTAGATGGGCAAAGCAGAAACTAAGAAATAAACCTAAGATGGTCAATGAAAAGGATACAGGGAATGGGAATCCAGTACATGTTCTCCCTCTTTTTTTTTTTTTTTTTTTTGAGACAGAGTTTTGCTCTGTCACCAGACCGGAGTGCAGTGGTATGATCTTGGCTCACTGTAACCACCGCCACCCAGGTTCAAGCGATTATTCTGCCTCAGCCTTCTGAGTAGCTGGGACTACAGGTGCATGCCACCACACCCAGCTAATTTTTGTACTTTTAGTAAAGTTGGGGTTTCACCAATACTGGCCAGGATGGTCCAGATCTCTTGACCTTGTGATCCACCTGCCTCGGCCTCCCGAAGTGCTGGGCTTAGAGGCGTGAGCCAGCATGCCCAGCCCACATATTCTCCCTCTTTTGCCATCAATGCCCTATATCCAACCAAGAGGGAACCAAGCTCTAGAAGTTGCAGGAAATATAAGCTGGTCTTATTAACTCTTTACGACTCAGCCCGAGTAAGAACAGGTATGGCAGAGCCAATGTGAAGGATGCTGGCTTGGGTATCATAAGCACAAATGATTGCTACTATAATTAGTTACTTTTTATTTAGCCTTTATTCTTTAGTCACAGGCCCTGAACTAGGATAGATTTCTACCATTCCTATAGATTACTGGTTCACATGCAGGTAGAGGAAATAGACCAAAACCACTTAGTGAAATTGCTCTAACTATGGATTGCCAGGTATGAACCTCGGTCATTCATTAATTCAGTAAACATGTACTGAGTGGCTACGGTGTGTGAGGCACTGCTTGAGGGCTAGGGATATAGAAGTAAAGAAGACCCCTGATTTCATGGAGCTTACATTATAGTAGAGGGATGACACAGTCAAACAATAAACAAAATAATGTCAGGTAGTGATAAATGTTTTAAAGAAAACTAAATCATGGTAAAAGAGTATTGTAAGATTCTGCTCCTGTGAAGCTATTATAGATAAGGTTCTGCCAGGCGAGGTGGCTCACGCCTGTAATCCCGGCACTTTGGGAGGCCGAGGCGGGTGGATCACTTGAGGTCAGGAGTTCAAGATCAGCCTGGCCAACATGGTGAAACCCCGTCGCTTTAAAAAAAAAAGAAGAAAAAAATAGATAAGGTTTTGTGGGACACCTCTTTGAGAAAGTAATACTTGAGAAGAAACCTAAAAGTGAGTTTTGCCACATGGTTGAAAAGTGCTTTCCTTTGCAAGGCAAAGGAAAAGCAGAAATGAGCCTGGTGAGTTCAAGTAACAGAAAGGTGACTAGTGTGGCTAAAGAGGACTAAGTGCACAAGGGCACCAGTAGCAAGACACATGGGCAGAGATGTTCGTAGAAACCAGACCATGGAGGGTCCTGAGGCCTTGGTAAGAAGTTTGGATTTTTTTCCAAATATTTTAAGAAGTAACCACAGGCTTCTGAAGCAAGGAAATGCAATGATCTGATTAAGTTTTCAAAAGATCAATCTGGCTTCTGTTTTCTACACAGATAACAGGCACCTGAGCTCCTCTTGCCTCAGTTCCAGGTGATTCCCAGGCATGGGAGGACAAGAGCGGAGGCAGAGGCATCTGTCAGAAAGCTATTGACATAGACCTGCTTCAAGATGACACTGGCTTAGATCAGGATGCTAGCAGTGCAAGGGGCTGAAAGACGGTTGGAGTCAGGATATGTCAAAGTAGAGTTAAGAAAACACGCTAATGAATTAATAGTGGAGTATGATGGCAAGATCAGGGTAAAAGATGACAGTACTTTGTTTGCCCTGAGCAACTGGATAATGGTGGCGCCCCTTACTGAGATGGGAAAAACATGGAGAAGGTTTGGGAAAAGGGAGAGGGTAGAGATCAAGATCTCCATGTAGGGTAAGGAATGAGTATGTACATTTGGAAAAAGCTCCCCAGGTAATCTGGATACACTACCTATATCCTCCCCTACACCATCTAGTTGAGAATCAACCAGCTCCTAGAACAGTGAGACCCTCTCACAGGGGTTCATTCATTCTCAGTAAGCTGAAAACAGATTATTCAACTTCTACACAAAAAGAAGGCAGAATCTTTACCTAGAGAGATGACAGTCTCATAGTTTTCCTGCATTACATCATTGTAGAGAGCCTTCTAAGTGTAATCCAGTAACTCCCATTCTTCCTGGGAAAAATATATGGCCACTTCTTCAAAAGTAACAACCTCTAAAGAAGAGAACGGACTTCAGCTCTGAACTTGCCACTGCAGAAGCAGCCTAACTGGCTATGAAGTGCATGGTAGGCCAGCCACTAAAGGAATTAACAGAACATGATTTAAAAAAACAAAAACAAAGAGGAGAAGGCAGAAAAAAAGGAGCCAAGGGATCAGCAAACAGCCTGGGAAGAACCCAGTTCCCTCTGGGCCAAGCCTAATTGTCCAGGGTAGAACATCTGAGGCTAACATGCCTCAGGGCACATGCTGGGCAGTGTGGGTCTTGGGCAGCAAGGAAAGGCAGATAAGGTCATGCTCAGGTAGCCCTATAATGCTGGAGAGCACAGCTCACCTGGGACTGGGGCAAGAGGAGCTCAGGTACCACTGTCCAGTCTTTAGTGTTTGTCTGCTCAGGAAAGACTAAAATCTGTTGAGCAGGCAGGTGGAAAAGAGCCAGAGGACATCTCTTTCTGCCTGTGAACATCCTTAGCTCATTTCTAAAATATAGAAGATCCTGATTTTTTTCTGGAAAGATAGCACACCTTCTTAAAAGTGTGTATAGTAACCAAAAGTGGCCTTGTCTTTGTAAATTAGAACCAAGTGTCTACCAGCCCCTAGAACTGGTTCCCCAGATGATTAACCCCAGTTTTCAAAAGTAAAGTTAATAAAAGATATATATGTGTTTTTCCCCCCTGGCATGATATAAATTGTTCTGAGTTTAGCAAAACACAGAAGTACTCTGTTTGAAATGAAAATGAAGTACTCAAGGACCCCAGTGTGCCAAATAAAAGAAAACAGGAGGGTAAAAATGAACTCCACAAATTCAAGTAACAGCAAGGAGACCAGCTAAGTGGATGGTGAGGACTGAGCAAGGGCTTGAGGAGCAGATGACAGCAGGCAGGTGAGCAGGAACCAGATTGTGGAATGTCCTGGAGTCCTGTTAAGATGAAACCTTTTTTTTTCCCCTTAATGTAAGTGACCACAGGTTTTTGAAGCAAGGAAATGTCATGATCTAATGATTAGGTTTTTAAAAGATAACTCTAGCTTCTGTGTAGCAAAGACTGCGGGAGGGCACGAGGAGATGCAGGGGCACTTGTTAGAAAGCTACAAATGTAGGAATGGTTCAAGATGACACTGGCTTACACCAAGATGCTAACAATGCAAAAAGCTGAGACATGGCTGGAGTCAGGATATGTCAAAGTGGAGCCAAGAAAACATGCTAATGAATTAACAGCGGGGTATGATGGCATCATGAGGGTTAAGGATGACTGTTACTTTGTTTGCCTTGAGCAACTGGATAATGGTTGTGCGCCTTACTGAGATAAGGAAGACATGGAAGAGAAAGTTTGGTGGATGAGAGAGGGAAGGGATTAAGAACTTCATATAGGATAAGCAATCAGGATGTGCATTTGGAAAAAGCTCCCCAGGTGATCTGCATACACTACCTACACCCTCCCCTACACTATCTAGTTGAGAATCAACCAGCTCCTGGAACAGTGAGACCCCCCTCATTTGGATTCATTCGCAGCAAGCCAAGAATGGAGTACTCAACTACTTAAAGGGAAGGGAAAATCTTTACCTAGAGAGATGACAGTCTCATAGTTTTCCTGCATTACATCATTGTAGAGGGCCTTCTGAGTGGGATCCAATAACTCCCATTCTTCCTGGGAAAAATACATGGCCACTTCTTCAAATGTCAACAAGCTCTAAAGAAGAGAATGGACTTCAGCTCAGAACCTGTCACTCTACAGAAGCAGCCCAACCACCTGGCTATGAATGGCATGGTACGCCAGCCGCTAAAGGAATTAACAGAACACAGTTTTTTTTAAATGAGAAGGCAGAAAAAAAAGGAGCTCACAGTCTGGGAGTTTTGCCCAGAGGAGAACACCCGGGGCTAACATACTTCTGAGCCCCTCCTGGCCAGCATGAATTGTGCATAGCAGAGAAAGGTAGCCCTAAACAGCTGGAAAGCACAGCTCACCTGGGACTCAGGCAAGACGTGCTCAGGTGCCACTGTCCAATCTTTGGTGTTTGTCTGGTCAGGAAAGGTTAGAATCTGTTGAGTAGGCACAGCTGTGGGGGAGGGGAAGAGCCAGAGGAAATCTCTTTTATCTATGAACATCCCAAGCTCATTTCTAAAATACCAATCCTGATTTTTTAAGTACAAACGGGACACGTGTGGTGTGTGTGATGCCTGAGCGGCCTCTTCATAAATAAGAACCAATTATCTACCAGTCCCTACAATCAATTCCCCAGTTAACTGTTTCCTCAGTTTTCATGACAGAAATAAAAGGAAAAACCCTTTTTTTCTCTCCTATTTTTCTGAGTCAGGCAAAAATTAAAGGTATCTTAAATGAAGTACTCAGGGACTCCAGTGTATGGTAGGAGATGAAGTGTTTTGTTTTTTATTATGTTTTTCCTGGTACACATTGTTTTCACATTCTGCCACTAACAGCCCATCTGATCCCAATTCCTTCTGTATTTTATGAGGATCAGGTGGCCCCCAAGCCTTCCCACTACATTTCTTTCCTTCCTCTCCACTTCTCTAAGGAACAGAGTTCACGATGTTATTACCAAGAGTACCGTGGTTTAGTTATTTCTGTTCCCTAGACCAACCCCCACTTACATCCACAGTTGGTATTTCTACTGCTGTCTGGAAGGACATCATAGTTGCTATCAAGGCTGGTTTTACAAATCCAGAGCAAGGTACTCAAAAAATGACCATGACATTTTGGTTGAATCAACTATTATCACAGCTCCCAGGAGAAGGAAATTATCATGAAGCTCCTTACCCCTCTCATATACAGGCTCAATCTCTTTATGAATATTCCTGCTCAGCTGTTCTTGCAGACCCTGGTATGTATTCCAAAATTCTTCATCTTGGGATACGCCTACTGGTTGGGACTCTTCTGGCTTCAGCCTGAAACTTGAGGCCTCTGCTGTTTCTCCCAAGAGCACTGCCTCCTTTCCCAGCTCAGGGACTGCAACCTAGAAATAATTCCCAACCGTGTTACCACAGAACTTACTTTTGGTTTGTAGGGGTGGAGGCAGAGCAACAGGTGTACAGCCCACATTGTGGGAAGTACAAGACACAAAAGGAAATGACAAAAAGGCTTAAAGAGATATTGGGCCAACAATGTTCCACAGGTTAACTATCCACAAATCTGAGAAAATTGGGGTAAAAGGAAACAAGCTGTGGTGCCTGCCAGCCCTGCAACATAGCAGCTTCTACTCCCCTGTATATGGTCTGGGTCAGGCCACTGGCAGGGTTGGGCAGGCCACTCATTCTAATGCTGCCTTGTCAGGCCTTTTCTCTTGACTTCAAGCCCACAGTTGTGGTTTTCTATCTTCTAGTTTTCCCTAAAAATTAAAGAAATGAATTAAAAACTTTTCCTTTCAGCCTGATTATCCCTAGAGCCAGGGAAGGTTTTGAGAGAATGGGGACGGAATGGAGAAAAGGGGGAAGAGAGAGGCTCCAACCTACCTCCAAATGATTGTGACACCAAACATAGGTCCTGCCCTGTATTCTTCCCAGCAAACCGGAGGTCAGATGTGTCACCACCCACCAAGAGCATACCCTGGCTCCCTACTTGTCAGCAGAGCCAAGGACCAACCATTAAGGGAAGGTAGTAGAGGCTTTCACCTACTGTAGGGAGGTCATCACCCCTCGGTGCATTTCTTCTCCTTGGCCATTCTGTTGGGATTTCTTTTTCTAAATTTGTTTCCCTTTTTCCTATTTTTTCTTTTCTTTTGCAGTCTTCCCCTACTTGCTTTTTTTTTTTTTTTTTGAGACAGGGTCTCGCTCTGTCATCCAGGCTGGGATACAGTGGTACAATCATGGCTCACTGCAGTCTCAACCTTCCTAGGCTCAGGTGATCCTCCCACCTCAGCGTCCCAAGTAGATGAGACTACAGGTACACGCCACCACGCCAGGCTAATTTTTGTATTTTTTGTAGAGACAGAACTTCACCATGTTGCCCATGCTGGATTTTTTCCTAATTTTTAAAAACATGTTTGAGACTGCGTCTTACTCTGTTATCGAGGCTGGAGTGCAGTGGTGCGATCTCAGCTCACTGTAACCTCCGCCTTCCCGGTTCAAGCAATTCTCCTGCCTCAGCCTCTTAAGTAGCTGGAATTTTAGGTGCACAGCACCACACCTGGATAATTTTTGTATTTTTAGTAGAGACGGGGTTTCTTGAACTCCTGATTACACGATCCACCTGCCTCGGCCTCCCAAAGTGCTGGGATTATAGGCGTGAGCCACTGTGCCCGGCCTAAAACCTTTTTTTTAAAAAAGGGACAAGATCTCACTCTGGTGCCCAGGCCAGAGTACAATGTTGCAATCATAAGTCACTGCAGCCTCAAAATTCTGGGCTCAAGCAATCCTCTCACCTCAGCCTCCTGGGAAGCTGGGACAACAGGCATGAGCCACCATGCCTGGCTTATTTTTCTTTTTTTTTCCATAGCGATGAGGTTACACTATGTTGCCCAGGGTGGTCTCAAACTCCTGGGCTCAAGCAATCTTTCCACCTCAACCCCCTAAAGTATTGAAACACAGGTGTGAGCCACTGACACTGGCCAATTTCTCCTTGTCTTTAAATGTCCTTGTTTTCCTATTCTCCTTTTTGTGGATCTGCCTTTTTTTTTTTTTTTGGGAGACAGGGTCTCACTCTGTCACCCAACCTGGAGTACAGTGGTGCCGTCTCAGCTCACTGCAACCTTCACCTCCCAGGCTCAGGTGATTTTCCTGCCTCAGCCTCCCAAGTAACTGGGACCACAGGTGTATGCCACCACACCTGGCTAATTTTCATTTTTTTTTGTAGAGATGGAGTTTCATCATGTTGCCCAGGCTGTTCTCAAACTTCTGGGCCTCAGGGGATCTGCCTGCCTCAGCTCTCAAAGTGCTGGGATTACAGGTGTGAGCCACTGTGCCCAGCACCCTCTTTTCTTTTTCTTTCTTTCTTTTTTTTTTTTTTGAGACAGAGTCTCGCTCTGGAGTGCAATGGTATGATCTTGATCTTGGCTCATTGCAACCTTCGCCTCTCAGGTTCAAGTGATTCTCCCTCCTCAGCCTCCAGAATAGCTGGGATTATAGGCACCAGTCAATGTGCCTAGCTAATTTATTTATTTTTGTAGAGATGGGGTTTCACCATGTTGTCCAACCTGGTCTTGAATTCCTGACCTCAGGTGATCTACCCGCCTCAGCCTCCCAAAGTGCTAGGCTTACAAGTATGAGCCACTGTACCTGGCCTCCCTCTTTATTGTGTTTTATTCTGTTTCTAAGTACTCAAGTCCTGTCTCTTTGTCCAAGCCAGACTAGGCCCATCACCCTCAATTCACTCTGGCTCCAAAGAGGGC
Source organism: Cacajao melanocephalus (assembly GCA_963573385.1). NCBI lineage: Eukaryota > Metazoa > Chordata > Mammalia > Primates > Pitheciidae > Cacajao > Cacajao melanocephalus. The sequence continues at coordinate 16,160 of CAUYLG010029281.1, forward strand.
AAAAAGCAACTTTCTTTCTCTAAGGCCAGGGAAGTCTCTGCCACAGTCTATGAAACCTGGGGAGTGACTTTTCTGTAAACCTGTAGTTTCAAGTCCCACCTTAACTGTCCTAAAAAAAAAAAATCAGTGACCTAATTCATGTAATTTCTCAACTAACTGCCATCATCCCTACTATATCCACCTTCATCCTATTCCACTGTACAGGAATCTTTCTTCTCACCCGATTCCATGTTTGACCAGATTCCCTCTGCAAGTGTTCTACCAGAGCCACAGCCTCCTCAATCCTCTGTGGATGGTGCTTCTGTATCTGAGTCTGTGTCTCCCTGGGCAGAATAGTCAGGAACTGCTCAAGCACCACCAGTTCCAATATCTGCTCTTTTGAGTGGATCTCTGGCCTGAGCCATAGATGACATAATTCTTGAAGTTTGCTGACAGCCTCATGGGGTCCAGCTGCTTCAGCATACGTGAAGTTCCGGAAGTGCCAGCAAGAGCTCTTAGGATCAAGACTGTCCATTTGAGGAGATGTACTCTGATGGAAGCTCTCTCTTGCAGGCCCCTTGGTCTCCCACAGAGCCCTGATCTGAGGATCCAAGTATGCAGCCACTTTCAGATCTACCTTCATCATTCTGCTCTATGAAATTCTGTTCCTGTGTCAAGACACCTGACTGGTACCACCTTTGACAAATGAGATCCCGTCTAGTCTTGTACAAAAGCAGTAAAAGGATCTTCTTCCTGAAAGCACTGAGAACAGGGGAAAAAAAAGTACATCTCAGTAAGAAAGTCAAGTGAACCTCATCACTTGCTGCTTATGAGGGAAAAATGAACAGAAAAGGTGTCCTGCTCTCCCTTCAAAATCAACTAGCAGGCCCTTTTTTTCCTCCTTTTCTACTATTCAGCTGAAGAACAGCACAAAAAAAGACAAATGCTAGTGGACGACTGTCATTTTTATAAAAAAAAAAAAAAAAAACAATTTAAGAAAGGTTGGTGGGTGAGAAAATTGGCACCCACTGGCAGAATGGTGTTTTGGGATTTTCCAAGAATTTAACTGGTATGTCTCCTATCCCATTTTCCCCATAAGGAAAGAACAGGAGAAAATGAGATTAGAAGAACATTCTTAGATACTGTTAAATTTTAATAGATCATCTCAGTCTGTCTCTAGTAAGAGGAGCACAACTTTTATGACCCTTCATCCTCTTGTGAAGATGGAAGCCTTCAATTTACAAACACTTTAAGCCAGGTGAAGTGGCTCACACCTGTATTCCCAGCACTTTCAGAGGCCAAGGTGGAGGATCACTTGAGCCCAGGAGTTTCAGACCAGCCTGAGCAACATAGCAAGACCCTGTCTCTATAAAAAACAAAAACAAAACAAACAAACAAAAAAAGCCAGGATGATAGAGCACATCAGTAGTCCTAGTTCAGGAGGCTTAAGTGGGAGAATCCCTGGAGCCCAAGAGTTCTAGGGTGCAGTGAGCCATGATCTCATCACTGCACTCCAGCCTGGGTGTCAGAGCAAGACTTTAACGTAAAAACTAAAAATAAAGGCACCTTTAAAAACATTTCAGATTTTCCATTGTAGGAATTCAGACAAAAGAGCTGAGATAGTGAGACCAAAATACAGTAGTGCCCCCTATCCAAGGGGGGTTTCAGTACATTCCGTGAATGCCTAAAACCACTGACAGCACCTAACCGCACTATACTATTTTCCTATGTATACGAAGCTATGATAAAGTTTAATTTATAAATTAGATACAGTAAGAGATTAACAATAATTAAACACTGTAATAAGAGCTATTTAAAACTGGCCAGGCGTGGTGGCTCATACCTGTAATCCCGGCACTTTGGGAGGTTGAGGTGGGTGGATCACCTGAGGTCAGGAGTTCAACAGCCTGGCCAACATGGTTAAACTTCTTTTTTACTAAAAATACTAAAATGAGCGAGATGTGGTGGGGTGGGCCTGTAGTCCCAGCTACTCAGGAGACTGAGGCAGGAGAATCGCTTGAACCCTGGAGGCAGATGTAGTGAGCTGAGATCCCACCAGGGAACTCCAGCCTGGGCAGCAAAGCGAGGCTCCATCTCAAAAAAAAAAAAAAAAGTTATTTAAAACTTCTGAACTGTTTATTTCTGGAGTTTTCTATCTAGTATTTTTTGAACAGCAGACAGCGGGTAACTGAAACCCAGATAAAGTGAGGGGTGAAGGCGCGTACTACACAAGGAAGGTAAAAAAAAAATTGCCTATTTTCATACACTGTCTCCCAAGTAAACAAGATGCTCAGTATTCGTCTTTACAAGACACATACAGATGAGATGATTTACATGAATTGTTAAGTGTGCTTAATTGATCTGAAGAAAATTACAAAATATCAAGTGGTAAAAAAAGGATACGTGGTTTACAGAATATCAAGTAGTTAAAAACCCACAAAATTTGTGTTTTGTCGCTATTTGTTTATAAAATATTAACTCCAATGGGCGCCGTTAAGGAAGAAAGTGAAACCTTCTGCTGACTTTATATTTCTCCAAAGGTCATTCAGACTTCCAAATGGGGCTGAGGAGAGCCGTGAGCCTCACTTTTCCTGAGGCGAGCAGCAGAAACGGCACCGAAATTTTGCCCAGGATGCCACCGATATTCAAAGTGGCCAGTTGCTTGCTGCCCACCCCGGCTCTGGAAGCACGGAGACACTTCCTACGTTTCTGCATTAGCAGAAGCTGTTAGTCCTGAGGCTCAACCAACCGCATAACATCAGCCGGACAAGGAAAAGCAGGCGGAGGCGGGAAAGGGTCTCCAGCAGCAGCTGCAGGCACTGCTGCCCGCCAACACGCGGATTCGCCACAGCCTATATCTGCGACAGGCGTGCCCGTGGGTACTGGGCAAGCCGGCAGTGTCCCAGCGGGCTTCGGCCGCGCCTCTGGGCTATGGCTGCGAAAAACTGGGAGAACAGGTTCTCGAGACCGACGGTAGCGCCGCCTCAAGCTACAGTCGCGCGGCCCGGAAGCGCCGCGGCCGCCGTCAACGGTAAAAGGCTGCCTCCCTACAGCCGCCGGCGTTTCAGGGGCTCCAGGGCCGAAGCCATAGGGGAAGCCGCTTCTCCGTTACCTCGGGCAGTTCGGCTTCCGTGGAGGCCGCTCCTCGCTTTCTGTGGCTCAAACACAAGCCGCCGCCCGGAAGGCCGCCGATCTGAATAGCGCAACCGCCGGCGTACCGCTGCCCTGTCCAGGTGCGGAGGCCGAGCACCGGCCGGAAGCGGAAGTGACTGTTTCTGAGGGCGCGCGCAGGCCCGCCCGCTGGGTGAGGCGTCTGAGCCCGGCCTGCTTCCTCGCGGGAGAAGCTGCCGCCAGCCCCGCAGGCGGGGAAGGGTTAATGCCACCGAGTCTGCAGACCCGCCGAAGCCTAGAGGGCCTTGTGCCGGCTCGCCGGGTGGTTGTCGCCGTCTCGCGTCCCCGGTGGGGGAGGTGTTGCGCGGACGCGTCTGTTCTGCGTGGCTGTTGGGCGGTGTCTGGTCCCGGGAGCCTCGCCGGGTAAGGGTCGCCGCCCAGCTGCGTGGCGCCGCGCCCTTGGCCTTCCCGCGGTCCGCCTGGCAGTTCTCGAGTTGTCGCTGTGCTCGTCGCAGCCTCCTCGAAGAAGAGGCATTTTGTCCCGGTCGGGCCACTCGCTAGGTCAGAAACAACGGCCCCTGAGGGTTTTGTACCGTTTTCTAGGTCTCGTGACGCATTCCTCACGGCTATTTTTTTTTCTTGTGAGGTAGGTTTGAAACTGTGAAATAGCTTTTTTCTATCCTTGACAGAGAAACGGAGATCTAAAAAGTGACTTTCTGAGGGTCACATACCTCAGCAGTGGCGGCTGCTAACTGGAAATAGCTCTCCTGTTTTCTTACCTTCTGCTTTTTCCCACTCCAACATTCCTCCCCGGAAAATGAGAACCTTGTTTTCATCTTGTATCTCAGGCAACGCCTTACATAGTCACATGGGTAAGATAGGCATTCCACACATATTTACTGAATCAGTTATAAGAATCTGAGTGTTCTGGGTGTTCGGTGATCTCTGAATTGTCCGATTTTGTAACGTCAGTCTGTACCTGTCGAGGGATTATTTAGTAAGTCCGGTATGAGTGATTTCCAAATTACCAGTTTTTGTAATGTCAGCCTATACCAGACAAGGGAATATGTATTAAGTGTATATGTAGCCAGTGTTACAAAGTTGAATAAGATGTCATTGTCTTTAAGCAATCTGTTGTAAGGACTGAGGCAATTTCATGAGTATCAGTAACACAAGGTAAGAATAGGACATAAACGGAATGCTGTGAGAACTCCAAGAAAATCAAAGTTGATTTGGGGTTGGGGAAAATTACAAAAGACCTTGAGGGATTTTGTCCACAGCAGGGAAAGGAGACACATTGCAGGCAGAGGGAAGGGTAAGAGTAAAGACTTTAAAAGCTGGAAACATCAGAGTGTGAGATCTTCAGTATGTTTTTACTGAGTTGGGCTGCATTTAGAGGAAGAGTTTTAAAAGTTAGAAAATGAGTTTATGTGTAACTTACACTGGAATCCTTTGAATGGGAATGAAAAGACTGCGTTTAAGAAAGTAAATCCTGGAGTACCATACAACAGTTTTTGACTGAGCTTCTTTCTAGGGCAGTTCATCTAAGGTAAGTTTAAGGTGGGAAGGAAGATGAGAGGCCATTACCAGGCCATTGTACTATTTTTGCTTTTGGTTGGAATGGTGTGCAACTCCTCTTAGGCATAGATCTTGATCCTTTTTAAATGAGAGAGAGAAACCGATTTAATAATGAGCATCTGCCTAAGTCACTTGAATATATGTCTAAGTAGGTTCCTTTCTTTAAAATCTCAGCCAGGTTGGGACTTCATTTATTTAGAAGTATTGTTCTTAGTCTTTCAGAACCAGTGGACAGTAACACCCTCAGCATTGAGATTCTCATCACCTCGCCCAATGCTGAATATATCATTAGAATTTATTAAGTTGAATAAGTGAAGTTCTGCTAGCACTGCTAAGCAGTGCCCTTGGATATAATTGGCAGGCCTGATTCATAATATTGGGGATTGGTTAAAGGGAGAAGAAAGTGGAAAAGGGATTCATGGGAAGAAGAAGAGGAAGCAAGGCACAAATTGTGAATAGTGAATAAGGTTTGCTGCCATAGTGGCTTATCCTTCCCTTGGAGCCCACAAATGTTACTTTAGCCTTTCCTTTTGGTTTCACCACCCCCAGATTGGGCACTGTTTTAGAAATGATGACTGTGGCTGGGTGCAGTGGCTCACACCTGTAATCCTAGCACTTTGGGAAGCCTACGCAGGTGGATCACTTGAGGTCAGGAGTTTGAGAGCAGCCTGGCCAACATGGCGAAACCCTGTCTCTACTAAAAATACAAAAATTAGCGGGCCATGGTGGTGCATGCCTATAATCCCAGCTACTCGGGAGGCTGAGGCACAAGAATCGCTTGAATCCTGGAGGCAGAGGTTGCAGTGAGATTGTGCTACTGCACTCCAGCCTGGGTGACAGAGCAAGACCCCGTCTCAAACAAAAAAAAAATGTACACAACTGAGAAGCATTGGAAGCAAATACATAATTCTGAGACACTCACACAACTGTCATAGTGGACTGAATATTTTGGCTGAAGTTAATGGTGCCGCTATTGGCTAGCAAATATTTTTATTTTTCCATTTACAACTGAGAGAGAGAGATAAACAGATTTATCTCTGAGTTACTACTTACTAATTGCCTTAATTATAGCTGCCTCATTTAGAAAGTTGCTTGATCTTAGCCTGTCATTGGCTCCACACTCTAATTACTACCATATTCTCTTATAATCTCTGCGCTCCATAACCCATAGTTGTCATTTCTTGCAATAAGTGTTAGAGGAAAACCAGTGGTCTTACTCTTCTAGGTTCTTAGATGAGAGACTTAAGAGAATCCTGACCGGGCGGTGGCTTACACTTGTAATCCCAGCACTTTGGGAGGCTGAGGTGGGCGGATCACAAGGTCAGGAGATCGAGACCATCCTGGCCAACATGGTGAAACCCCATCTCTACTAAAAATACAAAAAATTAGCCAGGTGTGGTCGTGGTGCGCCTGTAGTCCCAGCTACTCGGAAGGCTGAGGCAGGAGAATCACTTGAAGCCGGGGAGGTGAAGGTTGCAGTGAGCTGAGATCACGCCACTGCACTCCAGGCTGGCAACAAAACAAGACTCCATCTCAAAAAAAGAAAAAAAATAATAATTCCATGTAGTTGGAAAATGAATGGGCTAGGCTAGTCAGATTCTGCCCTAAAGAAGAGGAGGAATAACTGAAATACCCAGTCATTTCCCTTATTTCTCTGACATTCTTTTCTTTCTTCATAGCACCTGGAATGGATAAAAGTGGCAGTTTTTATTTCTTCCCATGAGGTTCTGTATCTGGAATGAGAACCAGGAAATTAATCTAGACTAGGACATTTCTAAGGACCTGGAATCGCTTTGGGCAGCACCAGGAGGACCTGAAAAGAGTATTTGAGGGCACAGAGGGACAGAAGAGTTGGCTAGCAGAAGGATTTATGAGAAACAATTGATCAGAAACAGTAGCAGAGAAACCTTTTAGATTTCTTCTGTGGAAAAGTTGATTCTTCGTTCAAATTAAGTAAAACACTGAAGAGAAGTCAAAGTCTCAAATATGAAAAGTATGTCACTTACAATGTAAATTTAGGAAAACAAATGAAAGGACTGATCTTTAAAATTTCTAAGTGTGGTGAAATATTTATAAAACTTTTGGGCTCATTTCTAAGAATTGCTGTGATTCTGAAACTTGATAATATCTCAAATAAAGAACAGTTTCAGTGAAAAATAGCACTTGGGAATACATCAGATACTCCCAAGAAAGAAGATCTGAGAATGGAAAAGTGCCACTAACAAATAAATTATTTACATACTTATAAATTACCTTGGCAAACACAAGAGACGCTCAGGTTAAAGCACGGTGTTTAACAATACTACATTGAATGCAATGAAAGTTGGCTTTTATTCATACGTACAACAGAAACTACTAACTTTCTTCTTCACTGCAAGATTTTGTACAACTGTTCCTAAATTCCAGCTCTCCATACATCCCAATGTCAGTGTCCTTGTAGCTTGGAGCCCTTATCCAGGTAGATGAACTGCTGCCCAGTGAACACTATGTACAAAGCACTATGAGCACCATTCTCTTTTCTGGCAGTGAGGTAAAATCAGGTCTTTTTGGAAGGGGAGAAGCCACATGGCATCTCTGCTACACAAGATAACGCTGTCATTGCCTTTTCGTCTTTCAAACTCCTTTCTTCTCAAGCATCATTTTGTTATTAAAACTTGTCCCACCTGCGTCCTTTCTTGTGGGCACATCTTGCTCAATCCCTCCTCTCTTCATATTGTCCCTTTTCCTGTATTGAGTTAGGAAAAGTATGCAGGTATTCCTGTCATTCCTGACCAGGGGTGCTGTATCTGTCAAAAGAGAGTAGGAGCAGTAGGCATTCTGAAAAATGATCACTCATGGCTTGCAGGAGCGAGAGCCAGACAGGACTTTGGCACTGGAAGCTTTCTGAATATGTAAGACCTCTACCTCTAGACCAGCTCTTCAATCACGGTTATCTCCTTCAGTCCATTATCCTCCAAGACAGTGCCCATGCCTTCTGGGGCTTTGAACTAAGTTTCATTTTTTAAAAAGTGGGTTTTTTTTTTTTTTTTTTGCCAATTCAGTAAGGCTTTTCCCTTTATTTTCTCTTGTTGGTTGTTCCAAGTTAAATTCAGTATGAATAAGAGAGGGAAATATACAACACTGAATTTGGAGGAGAAAATGAAGGTTCTAAGTAGAATTGAAGCTGGACGATCACTTAAAAGTGTAATGGATGAATTTGGAATCAGTAAGTCAACATTTTATGACATTAAAAAGAATAAGAAATTAATTCTGGACTTTGTACTGAAGCAGGATATGCCATTAGTAGGGGCTGAGAAGAGAAAGAGGACAACTGGAGCCAAATATGGTGATGTAGATGATGCGGTCTACATGTGGTACCAACAGAAACACTTAGCTGGTGTTCCGGTGAGAGGTGTGGAGCTTCAGGCTGCTGCAGAGAGATTCGCACAGTGTTTTGGGCGAACAGATTTCAAAGCTAGCACGGGTTGGCTTTTTAGATTTCGAAATCGGCATGCAATTGGGAACCGAAAAGTTTGTGGGGAACAAAGCCTAAGTTCAGTTTCTGAAAATGTTGAGCCATTTCGACAGAAACTGTCCCTGATAATCAAAGAGGAGAAACTGTGTCTAGCTCAGCTATACAGTGGGGATGAAACTGACCTCTTTTGGAAGTCAATGCCAGAAAATTCTCCGGCAAGTAGGAAAGATATCTGCCTACCAGGGAAGAAAATAAACAAAGAAAGGTTGTCTGCCCTTTTGTGTGCAAATGCAGATGGAACTCATAAATTAAAGTCAATCATTATTGGAAAATCAAAACTGCCCAAAAGTGTGAAAGAGGATACAAGTACATTGCCTGTGATATATAAACCCAGTAGAGATGTTTGGTTCACCAGAGAATTGTTTTCAGAATGGTTTTTTCAAAACTTTGTTCCTGAGGTCCGGCATTTTCAACTTAATGTTCTAAGATTTCATGAAGAGGACGTCAGGGCATTGTTAATTTTGGACAGTTCCCCAGCTCATCCTTCCTCCGAATCACTAACCAGTGAGGATGGTCGAATAAAATGTGTGTTCTTTCCCCATAACACTTCAACCTTGATTCAACCAATGAATCAAGGTGTGATCTTGAGCTGCAAACGACTGTATAGATGGAAGCAACTTGAAGAGAGTCTTGTAATATTTGAAGAAAGTGATGATGAGCAAGAGAAAAGAGATAAAGGAGTTTCCAGCATGAAAATATACAATATAAAAAGTGCAATTTTTAACTGGGCAAAAAGTTGGGATGAAGTAAAACAAATAACCATAGCAAATGCATGGGAAAATCTTCTCTATAAAAAGGAACCTGAATATGATTTTCAAGGCTTAGAAGATGGGGATTATAGAGAAATTATTGAAAAATGTGGGGAGTTGGAAACTAGGCTAGGTGATGATAGGGTGTGGTTAAATGGAGATGAAGAAAAGGGTTGTCTCCTAAAAACCAATGGTGGAATTACAAAGGAAGTTATTCAAAAAGGAGAAGAAGCTGAGAAGCAGACTGCTGAATTTAAATTATCTGCTGTAAGAGAGAGTTTGGACTACCTTCTTGACTTTGTTGATGCCACACCTGAGTTTCAGAGATTCCATTTCACACTGAAAGAGATGCAACAAGAAATCGTCAAGAAACAGTTTCAGAGTAAAATCCATTCTAGAATTGGTAGCTTTTTGAAACCTAGGCCTCATAATATTAAGGACTCCTTCAGTGGGCCTTCAACTTCTGGTTCTAATAATTAGATTTTGGGTTTAAAGATTTCTGGGATTATATAATACGGGCCTGCTGTGAATTGTCATGTTTTAGCAACTGACATTATTTTGCATATCAATGCCCATTTATATAAAGGTTATAAAATGTATAGTTTGAAAATAATACATTTGTGTTTCTTTTTATTTAAATAAATTTTTGTTTCATAAATTCATTTTTTAAAATTTTACACAAGGATCTGAATAATGAAGTATTGTCCCAGATGGTATCTAAGGTGGAATGCCTTTGAGAAAAGCATTAGTTTGTAACCATAGCATATAACAAAGAAACTGTGCTGACTAGTTCTAGTTAGATTTAAGATAAGGTTAGATTAGGTTTTCAATTTAATGGTAAGACACACTCTCTTAATTCTGTTACCGCCTATTTAGTGTTTTCCTCTTACTGTGAAAGTAACATGCTGATTATAGGGGATACATAGGATAAAAACCACTCAATTCTAGTGACTAATGATATCCTCTCAACATTTTGGTGTATACCATACATTTTTTAAATACGCAGATTACATTGTAAATAAAACCTTATCTCATTGTCTTAACATATTTTATGGTTTGGTATTAATGTTAGCATTTGTTGAGTATATAGGATTGTATATGTGTGTTAGTCTTCATAATAACGCCTTCCCTTTTCTTTTTTTTTGAGATGAAGTCTCGCTCTGTCACCCAGGCTGGAGTGCAGTGGTGAGATCATGGCTCAGTGCAACCTCCGCCTCCCGGGTTCAAGTGATTCTCCTGCCTCAGCCTCCCGAGTAGCTGGGACTACAGGTGCATACTGCCATGCCCAGCTAATTTTTGTATTATTAGTAGAGATGGGTTTCACCATGTTGGGCAGGATGGTCTGGATCTCCTGACCTCATGATCCACCCACCTCGGCCTCCCAAAGTGCTCAGATTACAGGCATCAGCCACCAGGCCCAGCCTTAACGCCCTTTTCAAATACATAAGGAAACACGTTTAGAGAGGTTACATAACTTGACAAAGGTCACATAAACTAGTAAATAGCAAAGATGAGACTTAAATTGTATTTAATGCCAAAGCTCAGACTTTTAATCATGCTGCACTATTTCTGAGACTTTCCCTCATGTCATTAAAATCTCTTCACAAACCTCACATTTAATGTTTTTTTAACATTCCACCAGGAGATGTAACGTATCAGTTGAACTACCAGGTTAAAGAGAATGAACTTTTGAAAAACTTCGATACACACTGTTAAATTGCTTTCACATTCCTGCCATTAGTTTGAAAGTACTTCTCCCAGTGCACCAATCCCAGCATTGAATATTGTTATGCTGTTAGTTTTGCTAATTTTGTAATCGAAAGGATGGTATCTTTATGACTGTTCCTATTTGTATAATACAAGGTGTCAGGTGAGCATTTTAGTTGATATTTGCAAATAAGCCTTGTTTGGATAATTAGTTCTTATTGGCTTTTAATGTTTCCTTTCTTACCTATTACCTTCAAGAATCTGTTTCTGAGGTGCAGATTTTGTTGCACTGGTCAATACCAGTCAATTATAGTATAAAATTATTGAGTAAATATAGTACTATTGGTGTCTACTCTTGCTCTAGTACCTTGCCATTTTCATTACTGGTTAATGTGAGTTGTAATAAAAAACAAATGCCCACTTTCCATGTTCATAAATATACAAGCTATTCTTACTATTCTAAGTCAACTTCAGCATAAAATTTATTCAAGCCTCCTCCAGACACCGACTCCCTCTGGGAATTTATTCATAATTTAAATAAAATTAACTAGGGAAGAATTTACATTCCTTTTATTTTTCTCCATTCAAATTGTAAGTGCGGTTTTCTTTTAATGGAGTTCTCATATTTTTTTATTGTTGTTCCTAGGTAGGTTTGTTGTTGCTTTAAGTGGGATCATTTTTTATTAGTAGTTATTGCTGATATTTTCACCTTGTAGATTCAATAGTTTTTTTTTAATGTCTTAATTTGATTACCCAGAGCTTGTAGAAAAAAATGTATTAGCATTGCCGCTAGGCATCCTTTTCACATCCAGTTTAGGCTTGATTTGTGCTTTCTTGGTTTATTCAGTCTGCAGCCTAGTGGAAGATGGGAGAGCTTTAACATCAAACAGCTTGAGTTAAGATTAGTCTAGAATGACTGCAAGCTGGGGTTGGGTGAGGGCGAGGGTAGTAATTATTCATTGCTTGATGTTTTGCCTCTTTTGAAAGACCTTTCAAGCCTAGGACAGGATGGATTGTGGAAGTGGAGGAGAACTGCAGTGAGGACTCTGGGCAGCTCTCTAGTTCCGTTTAGTTTGCATCTTTGCATCAAACGTTATCATTCTTTTTAGTGGCAATAAATTCCTAGAGTGATCAAGAGTCAGCCCAATTTTCAAAAGTACTCATTGATTCTGGAAACTTCCTGTTAACTGTGTCATGTACTAGACAATAAGCATGTTGGAGATAACGAAGAAAATGAATGAGAACAAGCCACCATGGGACGTATAAGGGCCGGAGCCAAAGTGACCATAGGAAGGGCTTTTGAGAGCACTTGGATAGCAGGGGAGATGTCTGAGAGGACAGTGCATGACTTTTAGGCTGGGCTTTAAAGTTGGGGAGCAGGGGCTCAGTCTCTGCGGTGTGCGCGTGCATCTCCGGGGAAGCTGCAAGGACCTTGGACCCTTGCCTTAGAGGCCAAGAAGAGGCCGGGCGCGGTGGCTCACGCCTGTAATCCCAGCACTTTGGGAGGCCGAGGCGGGCAGATCACGAGGTCAAGTGATCGAGCCCATCCTAATCAACATGGCGAAACCGTGTCTCAACTAAAAATACAAAACAAAAAATTAGCTGGGTGTGGTGGCGCACGCCTATAATCCCAGCTACTCGGGAGACTGAGGCAGGAGAACTGCTTCAACCCGGGAGGCGGAGGTTGCGGTAAGCCGAGATCGCGCCACTGCACTCCAGCCTGCAACAAGAGGGAAACTCTGTCAAAAAAAAAAAAAAAAAAAAAAAAACGCCAAGAAAAGCAGGAAAGATAGGTCAAGGCCAGTGTCCTTGGGGAACACAGTGCGATTTTAGACGAGTCTGGGCCCATGTAAATCTTGACGGCTCCACCTCCTGGATCCGTCTCACTCTAACTCCTCATTGCCCTGCCCTAGTCCAGGCTTCTTTCCCCCTCTGTATCGACGACTGCTGCAGCGTCTTCAGTTTCCCTGCCTTCCTTTTCTGTCCCCTCTCCATTCTTGCCTGACCCTGTACTACAGCGAGCAAACTCAAAAAGAGGAGCCTCGGGTTTAGACTCTTCGTGGGCCTCCCACTATTTTAAGAAAGGCCAAACCCCTGGGGCGGCCCCGCGGAGGTCCCTTTCCCGGCGTCTGCTCGCACGCATCCCAGCGCGGCTCTCCCATCGCGTGGCTCGGCCTTCCGCGCCTCCCGCTAGACCGCGAGGGCCGGCAGGGGGATTTTAGTGGATGCAGGTGCGCCACTGCCTTGAGTCTGGTACAGGAAACCCCTGCGGCTGTGCGTGTCGTACGGAGCCACCCTAGAGCACCCGCCGGCCGGCCAGAGATCGGGGCGGGTACGCGGGAGGGGAGGGCTTGGTCGCGGGGGGGAGGGATGGGAACTTGGGAGGGGGAGTGGTCGTGGCCCTAGGGGTTTGGGCACAGGTCCCGCGATGGACGCGGGAGGAGGACCGGCCATAGGGGAAGGAAAGGTTGAGATCGGGCGCAGGGACGCCTCCGCCTGCAAGGGCACAACCGACGCTGAGGGGAGCGGCAGCCCCGAGGCCAGGGGCGGCGGTGGGGGGAGGCTCGTGGGCCAGGCTGGGTGTGAGCTGATGTGGAGCAGGAGGGCGAGTGGCGGGGGCCGCAGAGGCGTCTGCTTTGCCCAAGCCTGAGAAAGGAGTGTCTGGTTCTGCAAATCACTCCTGGGGTAGGAGCTTCTCTGAGAAGCCCAGGCACTCACCCTTGTGCCGGGTGCCTGGACTCCTCCTGGAAGGCCCAGGAGAGCCGAGAACTCCCTCAAGGGCAGCAGTACCGCGGGAGTAGGGAACTGACCTCCCTGGACCGAATGGAGGGTGACCAATTCTCCACAATGTCCAAAAATATACCCTGGACTTCAGAACACTCCTTAGTGTTTTTCTTTCCCGTTCTCGCTGCCTGGAGAACTACTACTCTCCTTGGAGCAGGTTAGGGATGCTTGAGAGCCACCAGATTTCTGACGGAATCTTTAGACGTTCAAGGTGTCTCTGTAGCTGCGAGCAATAATATTAACTGGAACATCAGAATTTTTTTGTGACCTATTTTTCCTCAACCATTTTATCATTGTTGAACTTAACCTAGGTCATTCCCAGTGCCTCTTCACTGTACCGCTCAGGCAAGGTTTAGCTATTCTTATTAAAAAGTGTATGATGGGGCCGGGCGCGGTGGCTCATGCCTGTAATCCAAGCACTTTGGAGGCCGAGGCAGGCGGATCACCTGAGGTCGGGAGTTCAAGACTAGCCTGACCAACATGGTGAGACCCTTTTTATACAAAAAAATTTTAATTAAAAAAAAAGTGTATGATGGGAAGGAAATATTAACCGAATATTCTGTTCAATATTAATTGAACAGAAGTCAATTTTTAATTGGGAGTGCTCGCAAGCTAGATTGAAGAGTAAAAGAAAATATTTTAAATGAATAAATGCATTTTGCTTGAATTCATCTAGCTCTTCTTGAGCTCCTGACCCCCAAAGTCTCCTAGTGCTAAGAAATTTGCTAGTTGGTTTTCCTGTCACACATTAAGACACTTTATATGACTTAGTTGTTTCAAATGCTTGTGAAACATTTACAAAAAATTACAAGCCTTAAAGCAGTGGTGATTTTGCACATTCCAAAATTGTATCAGTTAACAATGCAACGAATCTACAGTAAATTCTTCTTTAAAAAGTGCTGAGTCTAAAACCTCAGGTTTCAGATTATGGTGTTGAGACTCATAAGTTCTTTCATTACAGCAATCAAAACTTTTAAAGTGACCTCTGATGGGTTTTTCTGAAAAGAAATTCAATATTTTAAAAAACAATTCTTCCAGTCTGTGTCCCACCTCTGGCTTTGTCCTCATTGCTCCCCAGCCTGACCCTACCAGGCCTTTTCACACTTCTTAGATGTGGCACTGGTTCTCGCCCACCAGCCTCCCTGCTGGTCTCCTGTGCTACCTTTGCTAAGGATGTGTGGCTGCTGCTCAGGGTCGCGCCACATCTCCCAAGACCCCTTTGTACCCATTTGGACTTAGGGGTGAGAGGTCCATATTGTCCCAGGGTTACTCTGTGGGTAATGCCCCACCGTGGGCACTGAGAAAGGAGAACTGTCCAGACCCCAGGCACAATTAGTGCCTGAAGAATATCTTATAGTGTTATTACTCAGCTATTTCCTTTATGTAATCCTTTATATATAATCATATATTAGTTTATAGAATTAGTGCCTGAAGTATAACTTACTGCTTACATGTATCTAGCTTACATAATCATACTTAATACTTATATCTAGCATACTTAGTTCTATATAATCTTTCTATATAATCATATAGGTATTGTAGTC
>CAUYLG010029282.1:0-40918 GCA_963573385.1 Cacajao melanocephalus
AATGAGATACCATCTCACACCAGTTAGAATGGCGATTATTAAAAAAAATCAGGAGACAACAGATGCTGGAGAGGATGTGGAGAAATAGGAACACTTTTACACTGTTGGTGGGAGTGTAAATTAGTTCAACCATTGTGGAAGGCACTGTGGTGATTCCTCAACGACCTAGAAATAGAAATTGCATTCGACTCAGCAATCCCATTACTGGGTATATATCTAAAGGATTATAAATCATTCTATTATAAAGACATATGCACACGTATGTTCATAGCAGCACTGTTTACAATAGCAAAGACCTGGAACCAACCCAAATGCTTATCAATGATAGACTGGACAAGGAAAATGTGGCACATTTATACCATGGAATACTATGCAGCCATAAAAAAATGATGAGTTTGTGTCCTTTGTAGGGACATAGATGAACCCAGATACCATCATTCTCAGCAAACTGACACAAGAACAGAAAATCAAACACCGCATGTCCTCACTCATAGTCCGGTGTTTAACAATGAGAACATATGGACACAGGGAGGGGAGCATCACACACTGGGGCCTGTTGTAGGGGAATAGGGGAGGGACAGCAGGGGTAGAAGGGTTGAGGAGGGATAACATGGGGAGAAATACCAGATAT
Source organism: Cacajao melanocephalus (assembly GCA_963573385.1). Taxonomy (NCBI): domain Eukaryota; kingdom Metazoa; phylum Chordata; class Mammalia; order Primates; family Pitheciidae; genus Cacajao; species Cacajao melanocephalus. The sequence continues at coordinate 632 of CAUYLG010029282.1, forward strand.
AAGTGACAGGGGGATGGAGTCAGCAAACCACTTTGCCATGTATGTACCTATGTAACAATCCTGCATATTCTGCACATGCATCCCAGAACCTAAAGTGCATTTATATATATATACATATATATATATATATATATATGTATATATATATATATATAAAAGAAAATATTCAGTGCATGTCTATTTCCATCTCTATATCTATCTCCATAACCACCTCTTCATTTACCTGTGAATGTATCATTTACATATATATGTATCTAACTTTATAAACCATCATTTATAGATAAAACCCACCTGTCTTAACTAGTTTAACAATTGCTTTCAGTTTCTCTACAACTAAAAGGTTAAGTAGTTTTAAGCATTTGTTTTTTTTTAATTTATCAGTTTTTATTAAAATATACACAAGAATTAACATACCAAAATTATACAGATTGAGGTATTTCCACCATCTACTTTCACATACTCAGCACATAGCTAATGGTTTGCAGCAGTCTGTTGTGAATAGGGCTAGAACACTTGATTCCACATTTTCTTTTGTGTTTGCCACACTTAGATGTTTCAACAGCCATACTAAATGTGCCCTGGTATCAGAAAGAGGTTTTGATTTTTAAATTTGGTTTAATCTCTCTCTCTCTCTTTCTTTCTTTCTTTCTTCCCTCCCTCCCTCTCCCCCTCCCTCTCTCCCTGCCTGCTTTCTTTCTCTTTCTTTCTTTTTCTTTTTTCTTTCTTTTCTTTCTTTCTTTCTTTCTTTCTTTCTTTCTTTCTTTCTTTCTTTCTTTCTTTCTTTCTTTCTTTCTTTCTTTCTTTCTTTCATCTTTCTTTCTTTTCTTTCTTTCTTTCCTTTCTCTCTCTCTGTCTCTCAATCCCTCTTTTTTCCCCTCTTTCTTTCTTTCTTTGACAGAGACTTGCTCTGTTGCCCAGGCTGGAGTGCAGTGGCATGATCTCCGCTCACTGCTACCTCAGACTTCTGGGTTCAAGAAATTCTCCTGCCTCAGCCTCCTGAGTAGCAGGGATTATAGGCACATGCCACCACAGCCAGCTAAGTTTTGTATTTCTAGTAGAGACAGGGTTTCACTATCTTAGCCAGGCTGGTCTTGGACTCTTGACATCATGATCCACCCACCTTGGCCTCCCAAAGTGCTGGGATTACAGGCGTGAGCCGATTCCTTAATATTTGCATTAGATTTTTTTTAATGATTCAATTATTTTATATTTTTTATTTTTGTGGGTACATGGTAACTGTATAAATTTATGAGATACATGATATTTTTGAATACAGGCATTCAATATGAAATAATCTTATCATGGAGAATGGAGTATCCAATTCCTCAAGCGTTTATCCTTTGTGTTACATGCAATCCAATTACACCCTTTTAGTTATTTTAAAACGTGCCTTTAAGTTATATTGACTATAGTCATCCTGTTGTGCTATAAAATATTAGGTCCTATTCATTCATTTTATTTTTTGTACCTATCAACTATCCCTATCTACCCCCTAGCCTCTCACTATCCTTCCCAGCCTCTAGTAACCAACCTTCTACTCTCTAAGTTCATGTGTTCGATTGTTTTGATTTTTAGATTCCCCAAAAAAGTGACAACATGCAATGTTTGTCTTTCCGCATCTGGCTATTTCACTTAGCATCATGATCTCCAGTTCCATTCATGTTGTTGCAAATGACAAGACCTCATTCTTTTTTATGGCTGAATGATTTTCAATTTTCTTCTCTTTTTTGAGATGGAGTCTCGCACTGTTGCCAGACTGGAGTGTAGTGGCGCGATTTAGGCTCACTGCAACCTCTGCCTCCCAGGCCCAAGCAATTCTCCTGCCTCAGCTTCCCGAGTAGCTGGGACTAGATATGCCCGCCACCACACTCAGCTAATTTTTTGTATTTTAAGTAGAGACAGGGTTTTACTATTTTGGCCAGGCTGGTCTGAAATACCTGATCTCATGATCCACCTGTCTTAGCCTCCCAAAGTGTTAGGATTATAGCCTGGAGCCACTGCGCCCTTATATCTTCATCATCTCATACATTTTCTAGAGCCTTTATGCGGATAATCTATGCTTCTTACTTCCTGCCACCCACCCCTGACTCAACTCTGGTCAATACTAGTTTGATTTCTGTCTCTATGCATTTTTCTGACCACTGAAACATTCATGTAAATGGAATCATGCATATATATGATTTTATAACTGGCTTAGTCTATTTAGTATAAGCATTTTTATACACTCATGTAGTAGCAAGCATCCGCATGTTTTAATTGAAGAAGAAAATTCCTTTATATGGAATTTTGTTTATGCATTCACCAGTTGATGGACATTTGAGTTGTTTCCACTTTGACTACTATGAATAATGCCTGCTTCTAAGAGTAAAGAAAATTTTGCTTTAGTTTCACTATTGAGGCTGCTTTAACACATTTTATTTTTATTTGATTTATTATTATTATTTTTTAATTTGCCTTACTATGCTGAGTAGAGCCTGTAGTATAATGGTGAATGGAAATAGCAAATGTAATTTTTTGGCTTGTTCCCAGTCTTAGAGGAAAATGCATTCAGTCTTTCAACATTAAGAATTATATTGGCTGTAGGCTTTTTGTGGAAGTTTCTTCTATTTCTAAGCTTGTGAAAATAACTTTCTAAGATTTAGCTTGTCTAAAACTATTCTTATTTTGCAATTCTAATTGATTGATAGTTTTGGCTAAAATTATTTGATGAGTTGGATATAACTTCTGTGAAGTGTTGTACTCTCAGTATTTCTTGCACATTGGATGCTTGATGTGTTAATAACAGTATTGTCCTGTGTTTTTGGTATAGGCCTATATACTGTAAGTTTCTAGTTGCTAAGCCAAGTTCAGTATTTGTTGGAGGAGTAACATGACCTAGCAGGTCCAGTTTTTCTGCATTTATTTATTCAAATAGTACTTTCGGTAATTACTCCAACAATTAACTCAACTTATCTCTTTCACATACAGCTCTGTAATTGGGAAGTTAGTATTCCAAGTTTGGAAGATTTTTTAAAATGTGTTCAACTTTATGTTTTCTTGTGTAAGTAACTTCTATTATTTTTCCTTTAATATTTTCCCATCATTTTTCTACCTTCATTCTTATAATTTCTTGCCTGTGAATGGTAAGCTGACTTACATTGCATTCTCCAAGAGCAGACCGTGAGATGACAACACATGTAAAGTGATTTGTGAACAATATGTTCCAGGAGAAGCTGGTAGGTGACAGGGGCACAGGAAAGGGAGAGAAGCCATGTTCAGTGGTGATTTCGTGCAGTGTCAGGCTGAGTCTGAGCCTGCAGAGGAGCTCTAGAGTGTAAGATACCTAAAAGTCAGTTCCAGGCTCTTACAATCCCTCATGACTCAAGGTCACCCTTGAGGGTTGGAAGTCATATCCTATCAGAAGCTACAGGATCTATACATGTGCTGGGAAAGTAGCTCCAGTAGCCAAGGAGAGTCCTCCAAAGACAGAACTGGGCACAGAACATAAGAAACAAAAGCATACAGATCTGAATCTATTACTACAGTTAACAAAAAGTATCTGAAGGATTTGGGTGGAGTACTAACAGAATCCACTACAGTAAATTGTTATGCTTTACATTATATTTTTATGCTTTACATTAATATCAGGTATTCTTAAATATCTTTTATAAATATTCCTTATCTAAACTTCTTAAAATTATACTGCCTTCAACTATGTTCTAGGGCCAGAATGAGGTATAAACACATAGCATTTTCATTTTAATGAAATGTATTTTGAGAACATTATCATTCAAAAAATAGAATGTATCATATTTTGCATAGTGGATTCCTGATAAATAAATGTTATTAGATATAATCAAACAACGTTAGGTGGGAAATTATCCATATTGTCCCGCTTAATTCTAAAATTCTGATTTTCTATAGAATTATGAAAAATACTTGAGAATATATTACATCTGTTAATTTATTTCATGTAATTCAGTCAGTAATAAAACATTTCATATTATTGTCTTCCCTCCTACCACATAAAAAGATTAATATTATGTACAAATTGAAGCAAGAAGTACAGAAACAGAAAGTTTCACAAATGAATGTAATAGAGACCAGTACAGCAATACTGCTACACGTTTCTTCCATAAATGCTCTTTCTCATTTTGGAAAAACAATCATGTATTAGTTGTTAGTTTTAGAGAACTTTATATCTTGAAGAAGCATTTTGTGAGAGAAGATATATTTTTCTAAAGAGGTAATTTCTTTGTCTAATTAATCACTTTCTTATAAATAAGTCAACTGCTTGTGATTCTTTTCTTTCATAGTTTTCTGTTAGGAAATCATATTATTCAATCCACTTGCCAATGTTGGACAGTTAGAAATACTTACGACTTGCTGAACTCTGTCATAGGCTAGGAATGACAAATTTATAAAGAAAATTGAATAATATTAAATATCGATACTGTCATTTATACAGAGCAGAAATCAATATTGACATTGAATAGACAGTACAATGTCATACAAAATGTAAGTTAAAAAATGCTGAGAAATATTCAGTTGAAATGGAAATTATGGAAAATTGAACGGGAAAAAACTACAGCATAACATACCTTTACCAACAAGACCATTTGATATTTTCCAGGTGGCTAGAAGGATATAAACATAATATGGAAATGTGATATATTGCCAGAAAGTACTACTCCACTGTGGGATCTAAAATAAAAAGTGAAACAAGTACTATTGGGAATAGAAGTATTAGCTTTATTTTCTTCTCACGCTGTCTGCTGATTCTCTGTATTGATATGCTGGTACCTGCATTTGTATGTATGTCTATACCTTTATCTGTGGTAGAATTATATCAGTTTCATTTAATTTAATTCAGAGAGAATTAAAACCAAGTTATTTGTCAAAGGGAATCATTCATGGCTGCATGAGCTGACAAGAAGAGAGTGAACAGAGATGATGCTCCATGAGATTTGACTGCAGGAAGCCAGGGAGAAAAATCTGAAATAAAGAGGCCACTAGTAAGGTGTCAGTACACAGTACCTGGAATTGCATAACAAGAAACAGTGCGGTTCTTGGCCTCTATTAGTGCCTGTAATGACCAAAACAAAAACAGTGTCAGATAATTCAAAGCTGGTGGCAGGTCAAAACACACCCAAAATTTTATGTAGAAGAGGAAAAAGTATGAGACTAACTGATTTAAATTGAGAGGGAATGCTTATGAAAAATATTAGAGTTCTCAAAGTTTTTTTCTTTATTTCAGTAATTTTACATTTTAGTTGAGCTGCTCTGACCAATACATTTTTATGAGTTAATTTAGAATTTCACTTAGGCAATAACTAATAGCTAATTCTAAGATTGCACCTACCATGTGTTGGGCACTTGTTCTGAGCACATTACATGATTTAACTCATGTAGTCATCTCAATAACCACAATTTGAAACAAATCTTGTAACAAAATATTGGTTGTCATCTTTAATTCTGTGTTGAATATTACAATGGAATTGTCAAAAGAATCTGATGGTGATAGAGGATATAAATTACTAATCAGCTGACCCCAGGGGGCTAAGTATTGAACTGCCATTTGTAATTTACAGCAAAAACGTTTTGGAGTATCACTTGTGTATTAGTTTTCTAGGGCTTCCATAACTAAGTACCATATACTGGGTGGCTTAAGCAACAAAAGTTTTTTGTGTCCCAGTTATGAAGGCTAGAAGTTTGACATCAAGATGCCAGTAGGGCTGGTTCCCTCTGAGAGCTGTTAAGGGTAGATCTATTCCTCATCTCTCTCTTCGGCTTGTAGATGGACATCTGATTTCTGTGTCTCTTCACATTATCTTCCCTCTATCCTGTTTATTTGTATCCAAATTTTCTACACTTTATAAATACACCAATCATATTGAATCAAGGCTTACCATAATAATTTATTCTAACTTGATTAACTTTACAAAGAGGCTTTCTCCAAATAAGGTCACTTTCTGAGGTTCTGGGGGTTAGGATCCCAAAACATTTTAGAGGTAGGGGAACACAATTCAACCCATTGCAACTTGGTTTAAAATATGGGGTCTATTGCCTTAACATTTTGCTCTAGGTGTAATAACAGGCTGTTAATGATTCAGTCTTGTTGAAGAGTCCACACTATTCCTCAAACACTACTAGATAAGAGCTGTAGTGACTTTTGTGTCTTAAAATGCTAATGCCGCCAGTTAAAACACAAACTTTTAAAATCATACTATAGAGTTGATATGATTTGGCTTTGTGCCCCCACCCAAATCTCATCTCAAATTGTAATCCGCAGGTGTCCAGGGAAAGACCTGGTGGGAGGTGATTGGATTATGGGGGTGGTTCTCCCATGCTGTTCTTGTGATAGTGAGTGAATCCTCACCAGATTTGATGGTTTTATAAATGGAAGTTTTCCCTACACTTTCCCTTTTTTCTCTCCTGCCACCATGTGGCGAATGTCTTTGCTTTCCCTTTGCCTTAAGTCATGATTGTTAGTTTCCTGAGGCCTCCTCAGCCATGCAGAACTGCTACTCAATTAAACCCTCTTCTTTATAAATTACCCAGGTTTGGGTACGTCTTTATAGCAATGTCAAAATGGACCAAGACAATAGCATGTTTACTATAAACCTAATTTTTGAGTTTATCAATTGTTTTAGTTTCCTTGGGTTGCCATAACAAAATATCAAAAGCAGGGTGGCTTCGAAACACAGAAATTTGTTGTTTCACTGTTCTGGAGCCTGGAAGTCTGCAATTAAGCTATTTGATAGGACCATGTTCCCTATAAAATCGGTAGAGAAATTCTTTCTCGATTCTTTCTGTAAGGGTTTTTAGCAATCTTTGGCATTCTGTGGCTTGTAGCTATGTCTCCCTAATCTCCACTTTCCTTGTCATTCAGCTTCCCCTGCGTCCCTCTGTGTCTCCACATAGCCTTATGAAGATTTTAGTCTTATTTCATCAGAAGCCCACAGCACCCTAGCATGATCTCTTCTTAACTAATTACACCTACAATGGCTCTGCTGCCAAATAAGACCACATTCTGAGACACCTTGGGTTAAGACTTTTCTTCCTTGTGGTCAAAATTCAACCCATAACACCAATCAAAATGACATAAATTTTCCAAGGATGGTCATAATGTAGAAGTAAAACTTACCAAATATACTGAGACAACAAAATTAAGTTCAGACTCAGAGCCTTTTTCAAAGAGGCTTTAACAAGAGCCAAGAAAATCAGTTATTTCCACATGAAACATCTGAAATATCACTTTCTGCTGCCTCCAGCTAACCTGCTTTATGTTCATCATTGCCTTGTATTTCTCTATCTCCTCTCTTCTAGACTCCAGTTCCTTAATGTAGGCCCTTAACTGGAGCCTTGAACTTCTATCAATTGAACCATTTACTCATCAGTTCATCATAAGAAGGAAAATAAAGTCTTCCAAATGACACTTTAAGAAACACTATTAAAACAGAAAATAACCTTCATTAGGGACTAAATAAAGCAAGAAAAGTAAGGCAGTACTTAGATCAAGCTATGTCTTACCTTTAAAATTTGATTGAGCTAAAAGGAAGGTGGTAAATTGGAAAGATGCTTTAATAAGAGACTTATTAAATCTGATTTTCAAGATTCTTTTAAACAGCAGTCTGGGTGGAGACCTGGTAGTTGATGTGAAAATAACTGTCTCTCATAAATAAAGTAAGAATTTAAACAGTGAACTGATTGATAAATAAAATAAATGTTAATAGTAAACCAAAGATTTGGAGGATTTTTAATCTGTGGTTAAATTAATTAGGAAATATCATTACTCTGCTCTCATGTAACCATTCAAAGTTTTAATATTTCAACTTATAATTATTTTATCATTACTTTATGAAGGAGAATCGTATGTTTGCATTTCTATACGTTTGGAATGCTATCACTCAGTGTAAATCTTTTAAATATCCCTGAACCAAACTCTAAGTTAAATATTATCGTTAATGAGTCTTACATAAAAAATCAAAAGTAGCAATACCAATAGGTTTGTGGAATAAACACTCCACACACACTTGTCTGGCTATTTTCAAAAAGATTCAATGAGAATTAAAATAGTTTATATGTATAACATAGCACAGAGTAAATTATTCATTTATAAGTCAATATATATTCCATATTTGGTGAAGATAACTAGGAGGCTGAAAATTTAATTTTGAATACAAACTTACATTGTCTTTGGTAATTAAAATTTCGAATAAAGGAGAAAACAGTACTATCTAACAATTATATTCTCCAGGCTATGATAAATATTTTATTGGTATAAACCAGACATAACTATATTGGAAGCAAGAAAGTGGCAAAAATAATATTTTACAAAACAATAGTATATATGATTTTTAAAGTAGAAAACTTTATTTGTTTTTGATATATACTAAGGCCAGGGGAATTGAAGGTAGGTTAACTTACTATAACTCAACATTTTCCACATCTATTTGAAAATAGAAAGTTTTTCTTTTATGAAACCCATGATAAAATTTTGTAGCATAGACCTTAATTTAGGAAAAGAAGAAGTGATTACAACAACATGAATAAAATAACAGTTTCTAAAATAAAACTAATAAAAGTTAAATAAACAGTTGAGGAGAATAAAGTGGTCTTTTTCAGAAGTTACTAGAGTTGCCTATTGCCTATCCCTGCCATATGAAGTGGGAATAAGAAATCTATATTACTGTAAATAAATCAGCCAGGCAAGGTGGCTCACGCCTGTAATCCCAGCACTTTGGGAGCCTGAGGCGAGTGGATTACCTGAGGTTAGGAGTTCAAGACCAGCCTGGCCAATATGATGAAACCCTGTCTCTACTAAAATTAGCTTGGCACGGTGGCAGGCACATGTAATCCCAGCTACTTGGGAGACTGAGGCAGGAGAATCGCTTAAACCCAGGAGGCGGAGGTTGCAGTGAGCCAAAAGCATGCCACTACACTCCAACCTGGATGACGAGAGTGAAATTCCATCTCAAATTAATTAATTAATAAATAAGACTCCTAAAAATTAATATTAAGAAAGATATTTGTGAGGTAAATAACTCAAATCTGATGTTGAATTAGAGTCTAATATTTGTGTTAATTTTGTAACGTGCTATTATGCTATTTCATGATTTTTTTTTTGCCCAAAATACTTACTGTGGGGAATTAATTGTTGAAAATGAAGAGATGCATCTCATTATGGTCTGAATGCTTGTTTCTCCAAAATTCGTTTGTCCAAATTCTAACCCACAAGGTGATGGTGTTAAGAGTTGGGGCCTTTGGGAATTGATTGGGCCATGAGAGGGGAACATGCATCAATTTCAGTTTAGTTACAGCTACAGGAATTAGACTAAGAAGTGGAACTCATAGTGGCTTCACACTATAAGTAAACATATTATATATATATATAGACTATGAACTCCTTAAGAAAAGATAGCATATTTTACTTATTATTTTAATCATATAATGCTCTATCTCACTTTCATAACTGAGTTTTTTTTTTTACCATTTATTGTTTACCTCTGTGAAGAAAGCTTTGAACTTTATAAAATTGTCTCAAAAAATTCCCTTGCCCCTTCCATCATGTGAGGACATGGCAAAAAGGTGCTACCTGTGAACTAGGAGTTTAACCCTCCTACATAGACGCCAAATCTGATATCTTAATTTTTGACTTCCTTGTCTCCTAAAGTGTGAGAAATAAATCTCTGTTCTTTATAAACCACACAGTTTATAGAGTTTTGTTATAAAAGCCCAATAGACTAAGATAGTGCTTTAATTTTCATTCAGGTATCAAAGTAGCTTGGACACTGGTGTCTGATTTACTGAAATCAGCTTTTTTAATATATTGATTTATTGAAATCAGCTTTTCCAGAATAGTGAGCATAAGTCAAACACACAAACACATATGCATGTATAAACACATTCCCAAATATAACTGTCAAAGAAAAACTCTTTGATTTGTATGGTTTAAAATTTATAATTTACATATGTATTTTAGGATGTACTGGAAAATATAAATTCTCAATATTCTTGCTAAAATATAAATCATAGAATTTTATAAAATATTAGTTTCTGTACTTCTAATAAATAAATCAAGCATGGATGGAAAATGAAATTTGAAAGCATTTTTAATTTACACGTTTTCAGTTTTAACAATCAATATACTTAAAATATAATTGTTTTATTAAACAATGAAAGGGGCTGGGCATAGTGTCTCACACCTGTAATCCCAGCACTTTGGAAGGCTGAGGCAGGTGGATCAGCTGAGTTCAGGAGTTTGAGACCACCCTGACCAACATGGAGAAACCCCATCTCTAAAAATACAAAAATTACCCAGGTGTGGTAGCGGGTGCCTTTAATCTCAGCTACTCGGGAGGCTGAGGCTGAAGAATCCGTTGAACCTAGAAGGCGGAGGTTTCAATGAGCCCAGATCGCACCACTGCACTCCAACCTGGACAAGAGCGAAACTTCGTCTCAAAAAAAACACAAAATCCCAAAAAACAATGAAAGGATATTTTAATTGACTATTGGTCACAAAATAGTATTATGTCAAATATTTGTGATATTAAGATATTCATAATGCTACTATGAGAATTAAGATACACATGCTGGCCGGGCGTGGTGGCTCACTCCTATAATACCAGCACTTTGGAAGGCTGAAGCAGGTGGATAATCTGGGGTCAGGAGTTCCAGAGCAGCCTGACCAATGTGGAGAAACTCCGCCTCTACTAAAAATACAAAATTAGATGGGCATGGTGGAGCATGCTTGTAATCCCAGCTACTTGGGAGGCTGAGGCAGAAGAATCGCTTGAACCTAGGAGGTGGAGGTTGCAGTGAGCTGAGATCGTGCCATCGCATTCCAACCTGGGCAACAAGAGTAAAACTCTATCTCAAAAGAAAAAAAAAAAGACATACATGCTGATTATAAACTACATATATCCTTAAACATGTGTATTTACTATACACAATTTAAATACAAACGTGTATGTATATCTTTATCATATACTTACAAAGTAATTCTAATATATGCATGCATATTTAACATACATAGCACACTGTAAACGTACTTCTTAGGCATTACATTTTTTAATAATAAAATTTTGGTAGATTGATTCTTCTCAACCACTACTTTTAGCCAATTATTCAGTAGAATATATTTAAAGAATGAGAAGATCTTACTGAATTACATACAAGCTATATCTTTGGACCTTCACAAGTAACACAGAGAATATGAAGAGTTGCCTTTTTGTTTTATTTGCTTCTTAGCCCATTCTCAAAATCTAAGTCAAAGAGGTAATCTTTTCATTTTTCTCTTTCCCTAATATCATTTTAATTATTTTCAGGAGAGTCAAACTGTTATTTGGAGTCATCATTTAGAGTACGTATCTGATGTCTGAGAGATTTGAAAAATGAGCTGCCTCTCTCACCTCTCCAATGCTCTTTTGCTTTATGTATAAAATAAAAATAATAAGATTTATCTACTCACTTCTGAGCAAGGTTTGAGTGAGTTTAAGTAAAGTTTTCTTTGCAGAGGTAAACAAATAATAAACAGCAAAAAAAATTAGTTATTATGAAAGTGAACTAGAGCATTATATGATAGAAAATAATGAATATAACATGCTGTCTTTTCTTGAAGAGTTTACAGTCTCCATATAAAAATATGATTATTTACAGTGTGAAGTCACTATGTCTTCTGTTTCTTAGCTTAACTTCTATAGCTGTAACAAAACTAACATTTAAAATATAAACATATTACTCCCCACCTAAAATCTTTTTATTGGGACCTAGATCTAATGAATACAATCTTTTTGGATAAACAAAAAATATTCTAAGTGATGTTTTCTGTCAACTATTCAAATATCACCTTTCATTTCTAGACATCAAGTGATTTTAAATTATTTTCATATCTTTGAAAACAACCCCCTTTTTCAGATCTTTATGATTGTGTTCAAATTATATAAAGTATCCTTCTCCTTTTGTATCATCTTGCACATTCTTACGATGATTCATTTTATGTGTTAAATTGGCACTCTCTGTTACCCAATTGTTTAATCAAACACTAGTCTAGGTGTTGGTGTTAGAGTATTTTCTAGATGTGGTTAATATGTACCATCAGTTGATTTAAGTAAGGGAAGTTACTGTTGATAATCTGGGTGGGCTTCATTCAGTTAGTTGAAAGGCCTAAGAGTGAAAACTGGATTATCAGCTCCTGCCTGAGTTCCTAGCCAGCCAGCCTGCTCTACAAATTTTGAACTTACCTGCTCCATGAATATCAAACTTGTCAGCCCCCATGTTCTGCCCCTATGTTCTCCTGATCCAGTTTGTCTGTCTCTGTCTCTGTCTCTGTTCATTCCTCTCTTTCTCTCTTTCTAGGTAGATAGATAGATATATTGATCAATAGATAGCTAGATAGAGAAAATGGATACTTATCTATCTAATCTATCGATCTATCATCTATATATCTATGTATCTATTTATGTTTGCTTTTTTTCTATTTCTATGTAAATTTCTCTTTACATATAACCTTTTCTGATTAATATTTAGCACCAGGAACTGAGGTGGTGCTGTAACAAGTACTTTAAAATATGGAAGTGACTTTGGAATTGGGTAAATGATGGAAGAAGCTAGAAGACTTCTGCAGCTCATGATAAAATATAAAGCTCAGATTTTTTTGAAGAGACTGTTGGTAGAAATACGGACATTTGATAGTACTTTTAGTGAGGACTCAAAAGAAAGTAGAGAAACTATATTTTCTTAGACAATACATATATTTTATATAAAATGTTACTAAAATATGAAACTTAAAGGTGCTTCTAATGAAGTCTTAGAACAGAAATGAAGCATATGTTACTAGAAAATGGAGAAAAATAGATCCATGTTATAATGTGGCAGAAAACGCATGAATTGAATTCTGCTTTTGGGTGGAAAGTAGGGTGTGTATGGCATGAACTTGGAAATTTAGGAAAAGAGACTTTCAAGCAACTTATACAAAGAGTAGCCTGATTTCTTTTTGCTACATGCAGTAATAAAAGAAAGGAAAAAAATAAATTAAGGAACAAATCATCAGAAAACAAAATTATAAGTTGATGATTTAGAAAAAGACCCGACTCATACAACAAAAAGATAAGAAAGCAAGCTCTGGAAAAAACATCAAGATTGTGGCTGTACAATCTTGTGCTGGAGAAATGAGGTATGTGAACTAGAGATTCTATCAACCACCTCAGCTGAAGGCAGGAATAGAGATGGGGTGATCCTGGAAGGAACTGTGGAGGACCCTAATGTTTTATGGTATAGATTTTCTTGACATTCGTGGAAGACTGAGAAGCTTTTTGAGAATGTTATGTCAGTAGAAACACTGCCAACTTGTACTGAGTGAACAGAGACAGGAAAAAATTAAAAAGGGCAATTGAGCTTCCAAAATTCTCCAAGCAGGAAATGTGTTGGGAGGTAGGGCTGCAGTTTCCACTGTTGGGCAGCAGAGAGGAGGTACTGCTTAAGTGTCTGAGAAGACAGAGCACTGAGCCAGAGAGGGCTGTTCTCTAGCCTTGAAACCTAATGAAACTTGCGCTTCTGGATTTTGAACTTGCTTGAGTTTCTTGACCGGTTTTTACCTTCTTATTTATTCCTTTTGAAATGAGAATATCTAGTCTATGCATATGTCATTATTGTATTTGAGAAAATTAACTTTTTTCCTATATTTACAAGTTTACAAAGAGACATAAATTTTGCACCTGGATGGACCATACACAGATTTTACTGACAGATAATTTAGACCATTTAGAAAATATTATTTGAGACCTTTTGAGTTGATTATATTTAGATGATATTTTGAACTTAGTGTTGATGATGCCATGGGTTAAGATTTTGGTGGAAAGTTTGGATATTGCAAATGTGTTTTGAATATGGGAGGAATAAAACTTTAATGAGAAAAGGGCAGAAGGAGAATTGTATTGGGTTAAATAATTTCCCTGCAAAACTTTCGGCCATCTCGAACTGACAGATATGACCTTATTTGGAAATAAGATCTTTGTATATGTAATCAATTATGATGCGATCATACTGGATAAGGGCAGAAATTAAGTTTAATGACTAATGTCCTTGTAAGATGCACAGACACATGCAGACTGAGGAGGCAAAGTGAAGATGGGAGCAGAAATTGTAATGATGCAGTTAAATCCAAATATTGCCAAAGAAACAAGGAAGGATTCTTTCATGGAATCTTCAAAGTGAGCCTGACCATGCCAGTATTTCATTTTAGTCTTCTAGCCTCCAGAACTGTAACAGCATACAAATATGTTCTTGAAATGACCTAGTGTTGCTAAATAGTTATGATGGCAGACCTAGGGAACTGAATATGGTGCATGTCCCTCTGGTCTCATCTAACAACAAATGGTCTCTATGAGGCTTTTTCAACAGCCACCAAGGTAAGTGTCTTTTCATCATACTCACATTGTTCCCTTTGCATTGTCATTCACAACACTAAATACAGCATACAAAATTATCTGTCAATGTGCATGTCTACTAGTCTCATATTGCCTTAAGCTGATATGTGTCTTCTTTGCTACAATGCTAGTTATCTACAACAATGTCTGTGAATGCTATTCTCTGATTTTTCAAACTACTTAATTGTGGTACCATTATTGTGCAACAAATTGTACACATATAAAGTATATATTTTACTGAGTTTTGACATATAAATACTCTTGTGAGATTATTACCATAATCAAGATATCAAACTTCTATGTTGAAAAAGACTGTTTAATTGAATGAAACATCTTCTAGTTTTGATAAAACAAATCATCATAATTTAAAAGTGCAGGTAAAATAGGTTTAGTCCACTGATGTCCTTATTCAAGGCAGGAACAATGTTGGCAGTGACATAAAGTGAAATACAAATCAAAACAGTATGCAATATTAAAGCTAACTTCATCATTAAAATAGAAAAGTCTTGTGCTACAGACAAATTATTTGTAATACCGTTTGACAATATTATTAAGGGAGATTTCTTTGCAAATGAAATGAGTTCAGTGTTTTGCTTATCAATTGTATCTCAGTATTAATTATGAAGGATAAATATACAAAATGAAGGAAAGCTCATTAAAGATAGATTCACTTCATTATTTTCTTAATTATTTTACACCACATAATATTCTCTTTCCAGAAATAAAACACCCTTGAAATTTGCAAAAAAAATTAAATGCTTATGTTTTTCACAGACACCAGATACAGAAGAACATCATCCAGTGAATTCACATATAAAAGTCTTAAAGATCATAAAAGCATTTTTAAATTACTGGGTATCAGCTAATGATATCTCTATAACATTAATAAACTTACAAAAACAATTTTAGTAGAAATTCAAAACTCTTTTAGAGCTTTGAAATTAAACAATAGACAATTTTATCAAACAGCAAAGGAAGTTAGTTTACTGGACAAAAATGTAATAAATACCAACAAATTAAATAGTAGTACACAGAATTATGAAACATGGCAAAAATTTGAATAAATAACATATTTTTTCTCTATTACTTTGCTCTAGAATTAATGAATTTAGACGATCTCTCATAGCAAGTTTCTATATTTTGAAGATTACTATGTTTTCTTTTACCTCATTAAATATACTTATTTCATTTATAATTTATTATATATATATGTATATGTATATCTAGCAGGATTTCTGATTTTAACTTTTACAGTAATAAATGTTGAAGTTATCTCTTTCATATATACAAGAAGAAAAATTTGAAAAAAATAAAAATTAATGACTTTTTAACAATTCAACATGGAATGGAGTTTATAGAGCTAATCACCACCCCAAAATCTACAGAGACTCATGCAAGTGTATGTTCATCACAGCATTATTCACAATATCAAAGACATGAAATCAACCTAAATGTCCATCAGTGATAGACTGGATAAAGCAAATGTAGTTTCTATATACCATGGAATATACACAGCCATCAAAAGGAATGAGGTTATATACTCTGCAACAACATGGATGGAGTGAGAGGATATTATCCTAACAGAACTAATGTAGAAACAGAAAACCAAATACCACATGTTGTCACTTAAAAGTGGGAGCTATAAACTGCATACAAATGGACACTAAGAGGAGAACAACAGACACCAGATCCTACTTGAGGATGAAGGGTTAGAGGAAGAAGCAAATCAAAAAATCTTATTGGTTACTTTACTTATTACCAAGGGGATGAAATAATCTGTACACCAAATCCCCAACAAACCTCAACATTTATCCCTGAACTGAATATAGAAGTTTAAAAAAAAGGAAGAGAGAAAGAGAAAGAAAGAGGTAAACCCAGGTAGTCACAACAAAGACCTGTTTATCTGGAGAAAAGGTTGTGGTAGCCATAGACATAAGGACTCCCCAGTGGTAATACTCATTAATTTCTGACAGCTAAGTATGGGCTGGATTACAAGAATTAAGGCAGTTTCATAGAATGGCTATTATTCCAACTAGAATAGTACCTATTTTGAAATACAATATTCTCTGTAACAATGAGCTACTGTCCATGAGACAGACTGCTGTAGTCCTATCCCAACTGAAAAGAGTATTTAACCCAAGTTGGCACTATTTATTTTTGTTACCAGAAGGAAGGCCATGAGTGAGTTGTCTAGGTCCTTGTGGTTTGGAGAAAGAATCAAACACAACATACAAGTACAAAAGAACAAAACACAAAAACGAAGCAGTGAAAGCAGGCATGTATTAAACCAAGAGAATACTCCACAGGGTGGGAGTGGGCCTAGGCAAGGGGGTCAAAGGCATGGTTACAAAGTTTGCTGTTTTTTGTTTGATGGTTTGTTTGTTTAATACTTTAAGCTCTGTGATAAATGTGCAGAACATGCAGATTTGTTGCATAGGTATACATGTGCCATGGTGGTTTGCTGTACCCGTTAACCCATCATCTACATTAGGTATGTCTTCTAATGCTATCCCTTCCCTAGTCCCCCACCCCCAGACAGGCCCCAGTGTGTGGTGTTCCCCTCCTTGTGTCTATATGTTGTCATTGTTCAGCATCCACTTATGAGTGAGATCATGCAGTGTTTGGTTTTCTGTTCCTGTGTTAGTTTGTTGAGAATGATGGTTTCTGGCTTCATCTATGTCTCTGCAAACAACATGAACTTATCTTTTTATGGTCACATAGCATTCCACGGTGTATATGTGCCATATTTTCTTTGTTCAGTCTATCATTGATGGACATTTGGATTGGTTCCATGTCTTTGCTATTGTGAATAGTGCTGCAATAAACATATGTGTGCATGTGTCTTTATAGTAGAATGATGTACAATCCTTTGGGTATATATCCAGTAATGAGATTGCTGGGGCAAATGGTATTTCTGGATCTAGATCCTTGAGGAATCGCCACATAGTTTTCCACAATGGTTGAACTGATTTACACTCCCACCAAAAGTGTAAAACCATTCCTATTTCTCCACATCCTCTGCAGCATCTGTTGTTTCCTGACTTTTTAATGATCGCCATTCTAATTGGCTTGAGATAGTATCACACTGTGGTTTTGGTTTGCATTTCTCTAATGACCAGTGATGATGAGCTTTTATTCATATGTTTGTTGTTCACGTAAATGTCCTCTTCTGAGAAGTATCTGTACATATCCTTTGCCCACTTTTTGATGGGATTGTTTATCTTTTACTTGTAAATTTGTTTAAATTCTTTAGATTCTGGATATTAGCCCTTTGTCAGATGAATAGATTGCAAAAACTTTCTTCCACTTTGTAGGTTGCCTGTTCACTCTGATGATAGTTTCTTTTGCTGTAAAGAAGCTCTTTAGTTTAATTAGATCCCATTTGTCAATTTTGGCTTTTGTTGCCATTGATTTTTGTGTCTTAGTCATGAAGTCTTTGCCTATGCCTATGCACTAAATGGTATTGCCTAGGTTTTCTTCTAGGGTTTTTATGGTTTTAGGTCTTACATTTAAATCTTTAATCCATCTTGAGTTAATTTTTATATAAGATATAAGAAAGTGATTCAGTTTCATGCATATAGCTAGCCAGTTTTCCCCACACCATTTATTAAATCATTTTCCTATGGCTTATTTTTGTCAAGTTTGTCCAAGATCAGATTGTTGTAGATGTGTGGTGTTACTTCTGAGGCCTCTGTTCTGTTCCATTGGTCTATATATCTGTGTTGGTACCCGTACCATGCTGTTTTGGTTACTGTAGCCCTATAGTATAGTCTGAAGTCAGGTAGCCTGATGCCTCCAGCTTTGTTCTTTTTGCTTAGGATTGCCTTGGCTATACAGGCTCTTTCTGGTTCCATATGAAATTTAAAGTAGTTTTTTCTAATTATGTGAAGAAAGAAAATGGTAGCTTGATGGGGATAGCATTGAATCTATAAATTACTTTGAGCAGTATGAGCATTTTAACAATATTGATTCTTCCTATCCTTGAGCATGGGATGTTTTTGCATTTGTTTGTGTCCTCTTGTATTTCCTTGAACAGTGTTTTGTAGTTCTCCTTGAAGAGGTACTTCACATCCCTTGTAAGTTGTATTTCTAAGTATTTTATTCTCCTTGTAGCAATTGTGAATGGGAGTTACCTCATGATTTGGCTCTCTGTTTCTCTTTCAATACACCAATAATAAACAAACAGAGAGGTTTCTGGGTTTTAAGGGCTCATTTCAAGGATCCTACCAGCTAACCCTTATCTGGATAAAGGAATTGGTCAATGCCTAATTTAAAATGTTCTTCAGGAAAGAAAATAATACAGGACAGAAACTTAGATCCACATAAAGAAAGGAAAAGTGACCAAGAAGAATAAAGGGAAAATAAATTATTTTTATTACTTTTAGTTGATCTAAAAGATAACTTTTTGAAGTCACTGTAATTACAGTGTATTGGGTTATTATATCACATGGATAGGTGGGATGAGTGACTGAAATGTAATAAAATGAGGAATTGAAAATTATATTCTATATCTGCACTATATATTAAGCAGCAAGGCATTATGTAAAGTTACACATGTGTATATATGTAATCTATATACTTACAATTAAAATGATATATATTTAAACAATGCATGTATAAATAATCCATAAGACATCAAAGTAGAAGTCTCAAGAGAAATATAAATTATTGGAACTAATTACAATGAATATATAACAACAGTATTTTTGGGATATAACAAAAGAAGCACTTAGAGAAAAATGTATGTTATTAAATATATATTTTAAAAAAACATGAAATATCTAAAGTCAATAATTTAAAAGATCCTTTTAGGGAACTAGAGAAAAAATTTCAGCCTAATACAAGTAGAAGGAAAAATGATAAAAATTTTAAGAAAAATCAATGAAGTTGAGAACAGAAAATAATAAATCAATAAGCTAAAAGCTAGCACTTTATAATGATCAGTAAAATTGATAGATAAACTTCTAGCCAGGCTAAGATAGAGAAAGGGAGGATAGAGAGCAAATTACTTATAGTAGACATAAAATGGGTCATCACTACTGATTACATGAATATTAAAATTACATAAAATGCTATGTACATTGTATGCAAACATTTGATAACGTGTATAAAATGTGCTAATACTTTGAAAAACACAAGTTAGCAAAAGTCACAAAAGATAAATAGCTACTTTGAATAGGCAGTAGCTATTATATATAAACAAAATTATTCTAAAATTGACAACAAAAAGCAAAAGGCTTAGACTGAGCCACACAATGCTCAAGGATAAGAACAAATTTTGAGTACTTTGAACTTCATTAACTATAAAACTAGTACTCTATAAAGTACCCTTAAGAAAATGAAAAGGCTAGACACATACTGGAAGAAAATATTTGCAAAATATAAATCTAATAGAGAACATGTATCTAAAATGTGCAAGGAGCTCTGAAAACTTAAGAAACCAGAAATCCAATTGAAGTGTACTAAATGTTGAATCTGTAAATTACTTTGGGCAGTGTGGCCATTTTCACGATATTGATCTTCCTGACCATGAGCATGGAATGTTTCTCCATCTGTTTGTGTCCTCTCTTATTTCCTTGAGCAGTGGTTGGTGGTTCTCCTTGAAGAGGTCTTTTACATCCTTTGTTAGTTGTATTCCTAGGTATTTTATTCTCTTTATAGCAACTGTGAATGGGAGTTCACTTATGATTTGGCTCTCTCTTGTCTGTTATTGGTGTGTAGGAATGCTTGTGATTTCTGCACATTGATTTTGTATCCTGAGACTTTGCTGAAGTTGCTTATAAGCTTAAGAAGGTTTTGGCTGAGATAATGGGGTCTTCTAAATATACAATCATGTCGTCTGCAAATAGAGACAATTTGAATTCCTCCTTTCCTAATTGAATACACTTTATTTCTTTTTTTTTCCTGATTGCTCTGGCTAGAACTTCTAATACTATATTGAACAGGAGTGGTGAGAGAGGGCATCCTTTCTAGTGCCAGGTTTCAAAGGGAATGCTTCCAGTTTTTGCCCATTCAATATGACATTGGCTGCGGGTTTGTCATAAATAGCTTTTATTATTTTGAGATAGGTTTCACAGATACATAGTTTATTGTGTTTTTAGCATGAAGGGCTATTGAGTTTTGTCTAAGGCCTTCTCTGCATCTATTGCCCATCAGTGATAGACTGGACAAGGAAAATGTGGCACATATACACCATGGAATACTATGCAGCCATAAAAAAAATGACAAGTTTGTGCCCTTTGTAGAGACATGGATAAATCTGGAAACCATCATTCTCAGCAAACTGACACAAAAACAGAAAACCAAACACTGCATGTTCTCACTCATAGGTGAGTGTTGAACAATGAGAACACTTGAGCATAGGGAGGGGAACGTTACACACTGGGTTAGGTTGGGGGATGGGGGGCTAGGTTGGGACCGATTGGGGAAGGGAGGCTGGGGAGGGAAAACACTGGGAGAAATGCCTGATGTAGGCAATGGGGGGACATAGACTGCAAACCACCATGACATGTGTGTACCTATGCAACAATCCTGCAGGATGTGCACACGTACCCCAGAGCTTAAAGTACAATTAAAAAAAAGTGTACTAAATATATAAACAAACATCTCACCAAAGAACATATACAGATAGTTATTAACCGTATAATATTATGTTCAAAATCATTTGTCATTAGTGAGTTGCAAAGCAGAACATTAATGCAATTTACTTACAAATCTATTATGACCAAAACCCCACACCAAACAATTCTAGTCAATGGTACCAAGCACGTGGAACATTGGGAACTTTCATGTTTCCAATTACATGATATTCTGGAATAGATAAAACTATAAAGATGATAAAGAGGTCAGTGGCTGCCAGATGGAGTTTCATGCAGGAGACGTTTGAAGTTTTAGTGTGATGAAACAATTCTACATGAAAGGATAATGATGTTTGCATAACATTATAGATATGTCAAAGCTCATAGAACTGAGGGGCACAACAATTGAATCTTAATATATGTGAATTTTTTAAGTATTATAGGAGATCATGGGATTCCAGGATGGAGTACCAAGATGAAGTACAGAATGTTACAATATAATTTAACTCTATTAGAAATATATTAAACAATCTTGCTGGAAAGTTTTGGAGAGATTTATAATTTAAATAATTTTCAGAATGAATGAAATCTGTTAGACTAAAGGCAAAGAAAATTGTACCTAAGACCTGTTGGGGGGGACTACGGGAAGGACAGCAGGGGCAGGGAAGTTTGGGGAGGGAAAACATGGGGAGAAATGCCAGATATAGGTATCGGGGGATGGAGGCAGCAAACCACATTGCCATGTGTGTACCTATGCAACAGTCCTGCATGACCTGCACATGTACCCCAGAACCTAAAGTACAATTATATATATATATATACTTAAAAAAGACCTATATATAGTTGATAAAGCTATTTCTCACTGGGTAAGGTTAATAATTTTTATACCACAATACACATACACTGGAATTTAAATGAATGGCAGGTGATGGGAATCATTTTTCTCACTTGTGGAATGGGAGGTTACAGATTAAAAAAAAAGAGGGTAGAATGATCGAAGTATTTATTTATTAGAGGCAGAGACATCGTAGGAACAAATGTTTAACTTAAGGTTAGATGCCAATGATACAATTGGAAATATCTGTAGATATTTATACGGACAGAGGTTCATCTGGAGCTTAGCTGAGCTAGAGAGAGAGCTGAGCAGCCAGGTGTTACAGTAATTGATTAAAAACAACAAGGCAAAAATGAAAGAGCTGGGCATTTAATCACTTCTTGAGTGGTATAAGTAAGAGACTAAATGCTAAAAAGTGCTAGCTTTCACCTTGCCCTTTCTGTCACCTCCCACATAATAATGTGCCATTCAATTATCAGGTGGATCAGTAGACACGAATGCCTTCACCCTGTTGAAGAACCTTAAACAAAAGATTTCTGCTGTTATATAAACCCAGGCCTAAGAGTTGGGGAAAGTGAGGTGGTAGCCAGAAAAGGGAGGGCTGGAAAGTACTGAGATTCACAGTGGGTAAAAGTGACTTCAAATTTGTTCCTTCTCCCCTGATAAGGAGGCCTCTGCAGAGGTGCCTGAAGACCTTGGCTGAAAACTCCAAATAGAGACCCTGGAATAAAGTTTCCTGGGCAAAAATGCATATATGCTTAAAAGCATGGCTGAGCAAGAGTAAAGGCTGAGTTTTTCTAGAGACCGTAACGAATTGGCAGTGCACAAAGTCAGCTGTGGGAAGGGCAACTTTCCCATATGAGACCTACATAAAGCCTTTATAATGCCTATGGTTGGGACTGAAAATGACACATAAATGTTTGGCCAGGAGATGGAGTCCTCATGTATTCACACATGTATTTGCTTGCTCTTAGCTGAGGGAGCCTACTAGGAGCATTATCCAGCAATAATGAGCATACACAGTATTCAGATGGTTTCTTATACTCTTTTTCAATTAAAAAAAAAAATCAGGGCTTAATGGAGATATAGCTGATTCTAGGACTGGGGCAGGAAATATACGAGACAGATCAGCCTGAGCCTGAGGACAACTAGTAGTGTTGGAAAAGGTAGTTCCGTCCATGTAGTCTTTTAACTTTCACCCAGATGCACAGAATGGACTTTTGGCCAGGAGCATCTCTTTACCAAGAGAGCAAGAGTCCTTGCTACCTGTGCTGGACTTTTCTCCTCATGTGGGAACACCATTCTCTGTTTCAGGTTCATTGTGTACTCTTTTGTTCTGTTTAAGGATATGCATCAAATGACACGTGTCCAATCCCACTACTGTCTCTGTCCTCTGCAGGGAGTGATTGAGGTCTTTCTGTGCAGCACAAGCATTGTTCATCAAAACAAATTGCCCTGTGTCAGCTACTGGGAGGGGCCCACTGGCCATATGGAACTGACGTCCAGGACTGAAGCTAATCATAAGCTGTCTCCTCTATGTAAGTGAAACCTAGTTCCATCCAGCATTTGACTGCATTGTGTTTTCTTTGGCAATGCTAGCTAGTGTGCGGTGCCCAGAAATGCTCATTCAGACTTCTATTCCTAATCAAACGCACTTGCTAAACATGTAGCTTAGAAGAAAGTAGGCAGTAAATAGGAAAAAAAAAAAGATTGGGTTATTTCAGTAGGTCACAGCCAACTGAAAGAGCTCACAAAGTCCAAATCTGGAGCAGTGTGAGTAACAAATAAATACCGAGTATTGGATATAATTCAAAGTGTAAAATTAATACCCATAAGTCTATACTGACATAAATGACTGAGTAAATAAATAAATGGGAACAATAGCAAAATATTCCATGTGGAATAATTTCAAATAATTTATGTAGATACTCCACTGTATTATTTGGGAGAGCTGCCATAATGAAGCCACAGACTGAATGGCTTAAACAACAGAGGTTTCTCTCTTTTTTCCTTTCTTTTCTTTTCTTTCTTTCCTTCCTTTCTCCCTCTCTTCCTTCCTTCCTGCCTTCTTTCTTTCTCTTTCTTTCTTTCTTTCTCTTTCTTTCTTTCCTTCTTTCTTTCTTTCCTTCTTCCTTTTTCTTTATTTCTTCTTTCCCTCCCTCCCTTCCTTCCTTTTTTTCTTTTTTTTTTTTTTTTTTTTGGAGACAGCATCTCACTCCTATCTCCCAGACTGGAGTGCAATGGTGTAATCATGGCTCATTGCAGCCTTGACTGCCCAGGCTCAGGTGATCTTCCCACATCAGCCTCCTGAATAGCTGGTAGCACAGGCGTGTTCTACCATGCCTAATTTTTGTATTTTTTGTAGAGGGGGTTTTTTCCATGTTGTCCAGGCTGTTCTCAAATTCCAGGGCTCAAGCAATCTCCCCATCTCAGCTTCCCAAAGTGCTGGGATTACAGGCATGAGCCACTGTACCCAGTCAGCAGTTTATTTTTGAACAATTCTATAGGCCAAATTCTGAGACTAAGTTGTTAGCAGAGTTGGTTTCTTCCCAGGCCTCTCCTTGGCTAGTAGACGGCCGTCTTCTCCTGATGTCGCCTCATGGTGTTTGCTGTGTGCATATCTCTATCCTGATCTTCTGTACTTATAAGGACATCAGTCATATTGAATTAGTGCCCATCCTGATGACCTCATTTTAACTTCATTCTGAGATACTGAGCATTAGGTCTTCAACATATGAATTAGGCGGGAGTCACAACTCAGCCTGTAACACTCAGAGAGAAAAGCTTGTGAAGACACAGGGAGAAGATAACCGTCTGCAATCCAAGGACAGAGTTATCAGAAGAAAACCAATTTTTGGCTCCAGGAAAATAAAAAAAGTGATAAACATTTTGCCTACCTAATAGAAATGAATTTACTGTAAGTGAATTTTAAAAATGACTATATATTAACAAATAAGATAACTTATATAAAAAATATTTCTAGAAAGGCATGAACTCCTAAAACTTACTCAAGAATAAATAGAAATTCTGACAAGCCTCCAGGAAGTAATTAGACAAATTAATAATTTTTTAAAAACCTCCTCAAAGAAAAGCCTGGGCCTAGATGTCTTCACTGATAAATTCTAGCAAACATTTTTTTTTTAAAAATTAATGTAAAATATTTACAAACCTCAAAATACATTCTATGAAAATCATATTATGTTGATACCAAAATCAGTCAAAGACAACCCAAAGAAAACAAATTAATAAAAATGTCTCTTATGAATGTTAACTTAAAATACTCAACAAAATTCTGGCATATTAAGCCCAGTGTCATAAAAAAAGATGAAATACATCAGAGGAGAAATATCCCAGGGAAGTATGGTTTATTAACTTCCAAAAGTCAGTTAATGTACCATATCAGAATAGCACAGGCAAAATACATTAATAATAATCTCAATAGATGATAACAAAATATTTTTTTAATATCACATTTTTTCCTGGTAAACACTGTCAACAAACAAGGAGAAAGAACTGTTTTCATCATGGTAAGGAACATACTGAAACCTGCATGTGTCACTGAGATTCCATAAAGTTGGCAATGATACAAACATGCACACTTTCGCCACTTGTTCTTAATACTATATATGATGATCTAGATGGCTAATTAGGTGAGAAAAATAAAGGAGAGCTATGTAGTTAGGAAAAGATGACACGATCTTGTTTACAATAAAACAAAAGGAATCCGCTACAAAATGTTAAAACTAAAAATGAGTCCATTAAAGTTATAGGAAACAAGAACAACGTACAAACACTATTTGCTTTTTTATATACATGCAGTAAATTCTCACTCATAGGCGGTGTTGAACAATGAGAACACATGGGCACAGGGAGGGGAGCATCACACACTGGGGTCTGTTGGGGGGCTAGGGGAGGGACAGCGGGGGATGGGGAGGCTGGTGGGGGATAACATGGGGAGAAATGCCAGATATAGGTGACAGGGGGATGGAGGCAGCAAACCACATTGCCACATATGTACCTATGCAACAGTCCTGCATGATCTGCACATGTACCCCAGAAAAAAAAATACATTATTGTTGGAAAAACTTAAATCATACCTAAGCAAATTGAAAAACATTTCATGTTTATAAATCAGATGATTTATTATAAGATGGCCATAGTCTCCACATTAGTCTACAGATTTTGTGCAATCATTATTGAAATACCAACTTACATTTTAAAATTAATTGCTAACTTATATCTAAAATTTATGTAAAATCAAGTGGGCCATAATAGCTAAAAGTGTCTTAACAAAGAACAAATTAGGCTCATATTTTTCGATTTTAATATTTTCTCCAAAGCTAGAAACTAATTAGAAATGTGAAATGTTTGATACTGAATCTATAAAATAAAAGTAAATGTAACAGAATTGAGAGTCTATAAATATGTTCTTATAGTAATGGTCAACTGAATTTTTAAAACTGCTTAGACAATTTTGAAAAATCTTTTAAATATATATATTTATAATTACAAATAATGTATATTATATATATATAATGTAAATGGATATCCACATTAAAACGAGTAAAATTGAACCCCTACCTTAACCATGTACAAAAGTTAACTAAATTGGGTTTTACACTTAGATGTAAGAACTAAAAACTACAAAACCTTTTGAAGAAAAAACATGAGTAATATTTGACTATGTTAGGAAATGCCTTCACACAGAGGTTGCTGAAAGCAGAAGCAACAACAAAAAATTCATAACTTTAATTTCATCAAGTTAAAACAATTGTATTTCAAACAACAACGTCAAAGAAGTGAAAGATTTTTTGGTATCTCATGTAGATGGGATGGATCCTCCCACAGGCATTCAAAATTGGTTTACATGTCAAGACTGATGACATCTCACACATACATGCCAAGGGAATATAAAAAGATTTATTACATAAATATTCAGACTTTCTGGCAAAGGTGGATATCCTCATAGCTGCTCCAAAATGGCTTGAAAGAGTAGGGAGGATTTCTGATCTTAGATTCTGTGGTGAATAAGGGATGTGGCAGGGATAGTATTCCTACATACTTCCAGGTTTTGTTGAACTTCCTGTTGGCGTCAATAGAAAAAAAATCCCTGAAGTTTCTTAATGTTTTGTCTGGATAGGTAAAAGGTAAAGAGAGAGAAGAGGAGGAGCTTAATAAATGTAAACAATCAAACATTAAAATTTGAGCCAGACCTCTTATAAAAGATAATTCATTGAACAAAAAAAAGTCAAATAAGATATTTAATGATAGACATACCCATAATATATAAATGTTTCTTATGACTTAGTAATAACATGGCAAATGACCTAACTTTAATAAAATGGCAAATTAATCTGGATAAACACTTCTCCAAAGAGATATAAAAATGTGCAATAAGAACGTAAAAAGTTGCTCAGTATTATTAGCCATTAGGGAGATGCACATCAAAACTGCAATGAGATGCCACTTCACACTCATTAGGATGATTATAAAAACTAGTTATTAAATATAAAAATGTTTTGGAATTTTAATAAAACATGAGAATGCCTCTGTATATGCTTCAATTAGTTCAGCTACTTCAGGGAAGTACTTTGGAGAGATCTCAAAGAATTTAAAACAGAGCTACTCTTTGACTCAGCGATCCCATTACTGAGTATATGCCCACAAGAAAATAATTTATACCAAAAAGAAACATTCACTTGTAAGTTCAATCTTGTGCTATTCATAATAGCAAAGACATCAAATTGGCCCAGGTACCCATCAATGGTGGATTGGATAAAGAAAATGTGGTCACATATATACCATGGAAAACTATACAGACAGAAAAAATAAAGAAATCCTGGCCTTTGCAGCAACATAGATGCAATTGGAAGCCATAATCTTAACCAAATTCATGCAGGAATAGAAAACCAAATACTGTATGTTCTCACAAGTGTGAGCTAAGCATTAAGAACACATGGACATAAAGATGGGAATTGGAGACACTGTGAACTTCAAGAGGGAGGTGGGAGAGAGGTCTGGGTTGAAAAATGACCTATTGTATTATGCTCATTACCTAGGTGCAATAGACCCAGGTAACAAGCTGTTTATGTACTCCCTGTATCTAAAATAAAAGTTGAAATTTTAAAATGTTAATTCTTGGTTGCTTTTCTTAGGTATTTCTCTTGTTGTGCCTGAGATAAACTAAGGAGAATAAAATTACCTATTCATTTATATTTATGCCGTATATTACATTATTTTTCATATTTTATTTTTGTTTTCCTTTACAACTAAAACAAATTGTATTTGAATTTCAGAAACAGAACTCCTATATTATTTATTGGTATAATTTAACTCTATGTTGTGATAATGCATGTTCTTTAGTCAACCTATAGCTTTGCTACCTTTATGGTTTTTGGTTCCTTTCACATCCGTTCAATATCCTCGTTATCTGCCAATTATTTAAACATGTTTTCTATGTCTTCCACCAAGTTTTATTTCCAAATATATGGTCTGTTCTTCTGGCAATCCTAGTACTTAGAAAAATGGAACCATTCCAGTCTAATTTAGTCTTTTAGTAGTGTGAATCATTATGCGTCAAGCCTCCTACTTAATAAATTTAGGAATACTTCTCCTGTCCTTTTCTTTTCTGTCATTAACTGTTAATACCAGCATTAACATAGTTGTTACTTTGAATAAGTAAATATTGGGTTACATTGCGATATTTACACAAAAAACAGGCTTTGTTGTATAACAGTCTCCTACACCAAGTAGTGATGAGTTAAAATTAATTTTAAAGTTGTAACTGCTGACTCTATAGAAAACAAGAAGATATTGTGATTTCCCAGTATTTAGGTTTTATAAGCTAACATGATTATAAACTAGTTAATTAAACTCCATAGGAAAAGAAAACGTGAAAAATTTCTGGTGTTATTTTAAAAAATCAGAATGCAGAACACAATGAAAGTCACTAAATTTTGAAAATTCAGGTCAAATATGAAATATTCATGTTCAGAATTATATTCTTTATAAATAGTTTATAATAAAACATGTGCATTTTAATGACATTTTAAAGTTTAATTTTTTTCCAAAAGATATAAAAGTATGCCAGGTGGAAAAGGTATCAGAGGGTATTGTATAAAAATTCTAATAAATGATGGAATAATATATATATGTGAGATGTGACAGTCTGATAAAACATTACCTTGCTAATATGTTATTTTCAAAAATAATGTCTACTTAAAAACTATAAACTCTGACATGTATATATGTATATATATATGTGTGTGTTTGTGTATTATAAATAATGGAATAATTATGTATAGAAAAAGCTAATGAAGTCTTGAACACAAACAGCAATAGTTTAACAAAAAGGATTTTAGTATACAAATAAAATTTTGAGTAAATATACAATATAATTTGTTTAAATTTGTTCATATATATGAGAAATATATATTTGTTCATATATATGATAAATAAAATTGATTATGTGTAAAGAACTCTAAGAGAAATATGTAACTTCTTTTAGAGCAAAAATTAAATAATTTGTCTAATAATTACTATGCATAAAAATTGAAATACATTATTCTGAAGTAAGGACTCAAACACGAAATAGTTCTGCCATAATTTTCAAATAGTAAGATGCATATAAAAGAAAAACACATGCAAAGGAAAACGATGAGTAATAATGCTAGAAGAAACTAAATTAACCTAGAAAATGCTTCCAGCTGTTTTCACATTAGGCTGAATTTCCATCCTCAGTCCCTATGTTATAAATATCTAGAATTTCTGCAGAGATTGAGGAACAAATAGGAGAACATTTAATTCTAGGTGTTAAAATGTGTTCAATTTTACATACAACATGATTCATTTACATTTTAGACATTGTTGTCAAGCATAAAATACCAAATGAGCCTATTTTTAACTGACACATACATGAAAATATGAGCCTAAGAATTAATTTGAAATCAAATCAAATAGTTTATGTTCCAGAAAAACACTTTTCTGTGAATAAAGTATTGAATAGATAGTTCAGAATTCCCACTATATATCGTTCACCATACTTTTCCAGATAATACGCACTAAGGGAATAGAAATCAAATACTATTAATCTAGTTTTATAGGTAATGTTACTGAGGTCCAGGGTCTTTATTAAATACTAAAATTTCAACAAAAGAAACATAACTTCACCCTACAAGTTCCAAATTCAATGTTTATGATCCTTTATCCATCCTAATTTGCAATCCCTTAACAATATTTTTGTTTTTTCAAATCCATGTATATTCTATAAAATTGAAATATCTTACATGTACGTTGTATTCCCTTCATGTAGTTTAGGGGTATGAATTTATGCTATTCTGTGCTCCTGGGTTTGGCAGTGTACCAAGACACCTGGCAAAAGCAAACACAAATAATTACTGGAGATAAACTATTGATTCTCCTTAGTATATTATCAATGAAAATGAAATGTAGAACTGAAATACGAAGTACGTATTTTAGATCAATCAGATATGTTTCACGAATCGATGGTATTTATAAAATGTGTAAAGGGAAATTAAAAAAAAAAAAACCGAAGTTAATTTGTTTTTTGGGGCTGCAATAACAAGATACCACAAATTGGGTGGCTTAAACTGCAGGAATTTATTGTCATTCAGTTTTGGAGGCTGAAGTCTGCAATCAAGGTGTTGAAAAGTTTGATTCCTTCTGAGGATTGTGAGAGAGAATCTGTCCTATGCCTTTTCTGGGCTTCTGGTATCTCAGGCATTCTTGGCTTTGTAGATTGCATTCCCCCTTGTGATTTATATTGGCTTAAATCTGTATGTATCTGTTTCTGTGTCCAAA
This sequence comes from Cacajao melanocephalus, assembly GCA_963573385.1. NCBI lineage: Eukaryota > Metazoa > Chordata > Mammalia > Primates > Pitheciidae > Cacajao > Cacajao melanocephalus. Next base: position 31,273 of record CAUYLG010029282.1, read on the forward strand.
TTTTCCCTTTTTATAAGGTCGTCAGCCATATTGTATTAGTTCCCACCATAGTGACTTCATCTTTTCTTGATCATCTGCAAAGTCCAAATAAGGCCACCTTCATAGATATGGAGTGTTAAAACTGTATCATCTGTTTGGAAGATATATTTTAATCCACAAGGACCAAGGCATAATACAAGATATGTTTTGGAAAAAAAAATTAATAGGTTTCTAGTAGTGAATGAAATGTAGCTTAAATTAAAATATGGATGCATTATCTATTCAGCACTTTAGGCCACCTAAAGAGAGCATTAATTAACTGGATTGTAGATTTAAAGAATTATCCAGCATACAATACAGAACAGTAAAAAAAGTTAATGAACATAAAATAAGTAAGAGAGAGAGAGAGAGATTTTAAATGATCTTGGAAAAGGAAAATAGCTATTTATAAAACTACAAAGAAACACTAATAGCATATTCTTAACAGCAGTAGAAGTCAGAAGACAATTGAATATGTCTTTTAAGTACTAAGAGAAAATTCCCTTAATTTAGAATTCAAACTCACAGTAGTTACATTCAAAAATAGGAGTCAAGACAATATATTTCCAAATAAACAAAAAAATTAGAATTTACCACCATCATATTCTCACTATGGAACTTCAGAAGAATTAGAATTGGCAAGATGAAAACGTAGTTGTCAGAACTGGGGACACTTTATATGGATTATGGAACTGCTGGAGATGTTGGCAAGGACAAATAGGAAAATCTTGACCTACAGGTGGATGAAGAAGTTTCGAAGACAAAGAAAACAGAGGCATCAAATAGCAGCTCCTTTGAAATAATAAACTACATGAATGGTCCTTCCTGATGGAAGACCTAAATGCAAAACTTAATGGTAAACAAAAAACCTGGTAATTATATTAGTCTTGTTGGGATATTATAACAAAATACCTCAGACTGAACTGCTTAAACAACATAAATTTACATTACTACAGTACTGGAGACTGGATGTTCATAACCAGGGCCCAGCAGGGTGAGTTCTGATGAGGCCTCTAGAAAGAGAGGTTAGAAAGTTTGTAAATGGTCACCTTCTTCCCATGTCCTTACATGACCTGTCCTTTGTGCATACAGACACAGTGAGAGCAGTCTCTGGGGTCTCCTCTTTTTACCAAGACATCTGTCTATTATATTAGGCCTCTACCCTTATGACCTCAATTTCCCTTAATTATCTCCTTAAATGTCCTGTTTTCAATTACATCCACAAAGGAGGATAGGACTTCAACATATACATTTTGGGAGGCCACAATTCAGCCTGTAATATTAACCATATTTACTGTGAACACACAATAGGGTATAAAACAATGATACTGTCTGAAAATAAAGCAAATAAGATACAACTGAAAGATTGTGTAACATTAGTATATAAAGTACAGGGAAAATGATGATAGAACAATCTCCAAGTTAAGGAAGACATGGTGGCTGCATATCTTGCTTTATAAACTGCCTGAATTTTTAAGTCTTTGTAAATGTCACCTAATTAAATAATTTAAGCTTAAAGTCTAGTGAGTCATCCTAGATGAGTCACTAACTCTCAAGCACACCCTACCTGATCCTTTGGAATTTCTTTGTCTTATTTAAAAATAATTTGAAAAAGAATATTCTGCAGTTTTGAAAATATGTTGAAAACATTTCTAACCCCCAAAGGGAGCAGAATTAAAATATTGTTAATAAAAGATATCCAAAATGAAAATCGAACAAAGAGATGGCAGGTGGTACTTTCGAAAACAACTTACAGCATTGCCTAACATGCCTGTGAAGGATTTCGTAACTTGAATCAGTCCTCCAAAAAGATACTGAAATCTTTATCCCTGGTATCTGTGAATGTGACCTAATTTGGAAATAGGGTCTTTGTAGATGATAAGTTAATATAAGGTTATATTAGGAAATGTTCTATTCCTATACTGTGCCCTTATTTAAAAATAAAATTTGGGCACACGGAAACATAGGGATAATTTTAAGTGAAGATTGGACTTATGCACAGGTCAAGAAACACCAAAGATTGACAGCAAACCACTAGAAGATAGAGAAAACGCATAGAACAGATATTTCCTCCGAACTCTCAGAAAGAACCAACACTCTTGACAACTTGAATTGGGACTTCTGGAGTCCACAAATTAGAGCTTAAATTTCTGTTCTTTAAGCTGTCAAGTTGATGGCACTTTGCTATGGCAGCCCTAGCAAAGTGTTCCAAAAGGTTTTATGACTTTAACTTGCAATTTACTGTTAACAGTCATATTTTGTAAAATACATGTAACTTGCATATTTCTGTCTAATAAATATGAAAATAATTTTGTGTAGTGAAAAGCACTAAACTCAAATATTGTAATTTTATTTCTTTGAAGAAAATAAGTGACCTTTGAACCAGCTCTGCCATCTCATTGATTTCTTCCTTAATGTATTAGTATTAAGAACTCTGAAGAGTCTTGGATTTCACCTAACTGCAGGTTATTACATTAGCCTGCCAGTTTCATGGATGTTAGCACAATATACAAGACTTCATCAAGAAGCATGAGTATTGTTTATTTGCATAAGTTTCCCTGGCACTCAATTCCCAATAGGGTGACATAGGTAGGCCCAGATGGAGGACTGTAAAAAGAGTCTTTCTGTTATAGGAGAGCTATCTTGATCTTATGAAACTCTAATCTTTTATAAGAGGCCCAAATATACCTGTCCTTTTATCTAGAGAGACAGAGTATTTCTGTCTTCCAAGGCTGGTAGCAATTTGATATTTGCTTCAGAGAAGACAGCATCTCTGTATTCTAAGCTTTCTTTGCTATGCAAATATCTTTGAAAGTATAGTCCAATGGGCAAAGTGCATTTATTACTGCTTTCAAGAGGTGCAAAAAAAAAAATCCAAGAGACCCATATAGATTTATCTCTGGACATTTAGACAAATCTTCAACAGGCATCCATTCTAGATAGAAATAGATAGATAGATAGATGATAGATAGATCGATAGATAGATAATAGATAGATAGATAGATAGATAGATAGATGTAGAGACATAGATATTGTAGATGGTCTAAATGTTTGTGTTTCCTCCAAAATTATATGTTGAAACTCAATATCCAACATGATGAGTCTTAGACCTCATCAGAATGCTCTTTAGCATCTATATTTCTAGCAATATTCTGTTTACAATCCTTTAGGTATTCTCTAAGAAGATGGAGCTCTCTCTGCAGCGCTTCTCTTCTTCTGAGCTCTCACCAGAATAGTCCTTTAAAGTCTATTCAAAAAAAGGTAGGCTTTTGCTAATAAGTGCCTCAAAACTGTTCAAATCTCTACCGATCACCCAGTTTTAATGTCACTTCTACATTTTCAGGTAATTGCAATAATATCACTTCCACTTTCTACTGCCAATATTCTCTCTTTATTCTTTCAGGCAAATGTAACAAAATACCAGACTGAGTGTCATATAAACCACATAAATTTACTTTTCCCAATTCTGGAGTCCAGGATGTCCAAGATCAATGTGATGGCAGATTTACTGTCTGCTGAGAGTCCACGTTCTCATTCATAGATGGTGCCTTCTTTCTGTGTCTTCACATGGTAGAATGGAATGGTCTCCTTAATAATGGAATTAATCACATCATAGTCCCAGAGATTAAGATTATAAAAGGTAGAGTAATGTCAAAGCCCTATTTCTGAATTTGAGCGCCATTCTTCTCAGTCAACCCAGGCACAACTCTAGCAAGCCTAGGTGTGCTGTGGGCCTTGGTGGCTGCCTCTCTGAAGGACACAGGCAGTAGGTTTGACAGCCTCTGTGTGGTACCATTTCTGCTGGCACAGAGTTTAAAAGCTATGGGGGCTTTGCTGCCTCCAACTAGATTTCAAAGAACACCTAGAAGAGTCATGGGGCCCAGGCAAATAATTGACACAGAGCTGGGGCAACTGCTGAGAGCCCTAACCAGGGCAATGCCCAGCAGAGACATGAGCCGGGGCTTGGGCCCCAGTGGGTCATGAAGACAGGACATCTGCCTAGTGGACTGGGTTGCAAAAAATTGAGTCAAATAAGTTTATTCTTTAAACTTAAGATTTAACATTATTTGCCTTGATGAGATTTTTATTTACTTTGGACTCATGCCCTATCATCCATTTCATTCCTATTTCTTTTCTTTTGGAATGGGGATATGTATTCTATGCCTGTCCCATTATGTATTGGAAACACACAATTTGTTTTATTGCAGAGGTTTACAGCTGGAGAACAATTTGTCTCAGAATCAATTGTAACTTGAGTCTTACTCATATCTGATTAGATAATATTTAGATGATATTCTGAATTTTACATTTTGATGCTGGAATGAGGAGTGATTTGGGGGCTGTTGGGATGGAATAAACATATTTTCAAGTGATAAAGACATGAATTTGTGGGGAAAGGCATGAATAGAATGTTATGGTCTGAATGTTTCTGTTCCTCCAAGATGCATATGTTGAAATTCTCACCACCAAGGAGATGGTATTAAGATGTGGGGCCTTTGAGAGATAATTAGATCACAAAGATGGAATCCTCATTACCAGCATCAGTGCTCTTAAAAAAGAGACCTCAAAGAGCTAGCTAATTCTTTCTTTATGTGAGGAAACAGATGCAAAGCACCATCTATGAACTAGTAAATATGTTCTCATCAGACAGTGAATCTGCCAGCACCTTAATCTTGGACTTCTTAGACTCCAGAATTGTAAATAGTAAATTTCTGTTGTTCACAACCACCCATCTGAAGTATTTTGTTATAGCACCCTGAGTGGACTGTATTAGTCGTTATCGCACTGCTATAAAGGACTACCTGAGACTGGGTAATTTATAAAGAAAAGGGGCTTAATTGACTCATGATTCTGCAGGCTGTACAGGAATTATGGCTGCAGAGGCCTCAGGAAACTTACAAACATGGCAGAAGGGGAAGGGGAAGCTTGCATGCCCTACACGGCTGGAGCAGGAGGAAGAGAGAGCAAAGGGAGAAGTGCTATACACTTTATTTTTTTTACTTTAGATCCTGAGTTATGTGTGCAGATTATGCAAGATTGTTGCATAGGTACATTCATGGCAAAGTGGTTTGCTGCCTCCATCCCCCCATCACCTATACCTGACATTTCTCTCCATGTTATCCCTCCCTACACTCCCTCCCACTGTCCCTCCCCTAGCACCCACAATATACCCCGTTGTGTGATGCTCCCCTCTCTTTGTTCACATGTTCTCATTGTTCACCACCCACCTATGAATGAGAACATTCAGTGTTTGATTTTCTATTTTTGTGTCAGTTTGCTGAGAATGATGGTTTCCAGCTTCATCCATGTCCCTACAAAGGACATGCACTCATCATTTTTTATGGCTGCATAGTATTCTATGGTGTATATGTGCCACATTTTCTTTCTCCAGTCTATCATCGATGGGCATTGGGTTGGTTCCAGCTCTTTGCTGTTGTAAACCCTGCCACAATGAACACATATGTGCATGTGTCTTTATAGTGCAATGATTTATAGTCCTCTGCGTATATACCCAGTAATGAGATTGCTGGGTCAAATGCAATTTCTATTTCTAGATCTTTGAGGAATCACCACACTGTCTTCCACAATGGTTGAACTAATTTACACTCCTACCAACAGTGTAAAAGTGTTCCTATTTCTCCAGCATCTGTTGTCTACAGATTTTTTAATGATCACCATTCTAACTGGCATGAGATGGTAACTCAATGTGGTTTTGATTTGCATTTCTCTAATGACCAGTGATGATGAGCAGTTTTTCGTGTTTGTTGGCCTCATATATGTCTTCTTTAGAAAAGTCTCTGTTCATATCCTTCGCCCACTTTTGAATGGGTTTGCTTGTTTTTTATCTTGTGAATCTGTTTTAGTTCTTTGTAGATTCTGGATATTAGCCCTTTGTCTGATGGGTAGATTGCAAAATTTTTTCCCATTCTGTTGGTTGCCAGTTCACTCTAATGATTGTTTCTTTTACTGTACAGAAGCTCTGAAGTTTAATTAGATCCCACTTTTAAACAACCAGATCTCATGAGGACTCATTCACTGTCACAAGAACTGCAAGAAGGTAGTCTACCCTCATGATCCAGTCACCTCCCACCAGGCCCCTGCTCCAACACTGAAGATCACAACTCTAGATGAGATTTGAGTGGGGACACAGAGCCAATCCATGTCATAGACTATGACAATCTCCTTCAAAGAGACACATAGAAAAGACAACCCAATCTAAAGAAACAAGTAAAAGATATGTGCATTGACTCATAGAAGATTCAGAAAAAGAAGCTAAGTAATATATAAAAATATTATTAACTATGTGACTATATTTGGATGCATGTGCAGGGATATCAAAATAGCAAGCCTTATGACATTTTGTGAAAAATTGTTTGTTTGATAAGACAGAGAAAATGAGGGTTAGTGCACTAGAAGGTTAGTCAACTATGTGACTTCCCATGGGAAATTGAGCAAATGAGTACACAAATACAGAATTGGGAAGTCCTCTGCTAATGATATGTAAGCAATGTTCAGTTGGGTGTGTTCACTGAATGCAATCTAAAGCACAAAGATTAGTTGTTTCAGTAAATAACAAACAAGCCCTGTAAAAGAATGTAATATTGTTGCTTCAGTTGTTTTTCAGAATTTCATATATATGAAAAAGAAGTTGAGCATTGCTGATATTAATAGTGACACAGCATTAATTTTCAGAAGGTACCAAGAATGAAAAAGAGTTTACTGGTCTAAAGCAAAATTCCATTATTGCTATGTAAGGCAATATAGAAATTAAGAGAAAGAAAAAGTGTTGGCAGCAACTGTAACAACATGAAATTTTCAGGATTTTGTATTTAGGAAAACAATTATTGCTCTAAAAAAGTAAGTGAATTTATTTTTTCAAAAAAAATCAATGTTAAACCAACATTTTATAAAGTTGAAAATTTAAATAAAATTTTTGTGTAAACATATAGCTGGAATCTGAGTTTTATATCGAGGTATCATTTGGAAAACATATTTTTTCAAATAATTTAAATATTTATAAACTCCAGTTTTAGTTTAACCAAGACATTATCAAATCAACTCAACACTTCTAAAAACTAATGAAAAGTTGATATCAGCAAGATGGTTGAATAAGTACCTCTGTTAATCCTCTTCTCAATAAAAAGTATGGGAACAGTGGTACAAATGGTCAGACTCAACATTTTCAGAAAATTGGAAATTAATAAAAGGCCCACAGCCCTTTAGGAAGCATTTATTTTATTTTTTTTTATTATTTCCTTTTTTAGACACAGTTTTGCTCTTGTCACCCAGGCTGGAGTGTAAATGGCAGCATTTCAGCTCACTGCAACCACCTATGCCCAGGTTCAAGTGATTCTCCTGCCTCAGCCTCCCGAGTAGCTGTGATTACAGGCACGTGCCACCACGCCGGGCTAATTTTTGTGTTTTTAATAGAGACAGGGTTTCCCTATGTTGGCCAGGCTGGTCTGAAACTCCTGACCTCATGATCCACCAGCCTAGGCCTCCGAAAGTGCTGGGATTACAGGACAGAGCCACTGTGCCTGGCAAGGGAAGCATTCACTAAACAACAAATAATGAACTTTAGCAAAAGCAGTAAGTGTTGTTACATTTTTACTTGCCCTTTTGCCATCCCCTTCTCTCAGCTCTGAAGGTGTGGACTAGGATTAGACAACCAACAACCTGAAATGATGTTCAAAACCAGAAGCCTCGAAGCCTTAAACATGATAAGGGTAAAGAAGTTTATCAAAACCCTATTCTCAATTGTCAATCTTTGACTTGTCTGGTGATTCCTTCAAAAAAACCCACTAAAAAGGGTTCTCTCCAATTGACCTAACTCAGAGTTCATCAATTTTGAGATAAGTTTTCTTGGTGAGCTTTTGTTCAAAGCAATAAGCAGCATTTATTTAACATTATAGATTCCTGGGGCAGTGGGTAACAGTTGGAGCAAAGCATAGCTAACCAAAATATTAAATGAAAAACCTGGAGAATGAGTTATCCATCGGGGGCTTTGAATATCTTTGACATATTTCTTAGTGTTTAAATGCCATGCACATCTCTAGGTCTGAGGGCCTGCCTAATGATTATAGGTATGCTGCAATAAACACACACACTTCTTAGGCGAAAAATAAGAACCTTGTTAATTACAAGCTTTTAAGACTATCACTATAAAATCATTAGTTATTCATTAAGCTAATCAAGCAGAATCTTCCATAGCGATACAATCACAAAACAAATATACACTTTACGTAATTCAGTAAGGTCACTAAACGCACAAACAACAACAAACTCTGGGTGGGTAATATCTAATTTCCAGAATTGCCACATTATATTATTTGCATATTGATTTTCAAAAATACTAAACATGCAAAGAAGTAAAGAAGTATAGCCCACACACAGGAAAAGAAGCAAAAAAAAAAAAAAAACCTCTCTCTTAGGAAGATAAATGTTGGACTAACTACCCAAAGAGATAAAATCTGTTATTTAAAATATATCCAAGGAACTTAAAGGAAACAAGTCTATAGTTTTAAATAAAAATATAAAAATAATGGTTAGCAAATATAGAATACTGTCAGTCCATTTGTGCTTCTAGAACAGAATACTTGAGATGGAGTAATTTATCTTAAAAAGCACACACACAAAACAAATTTGTTTCCCAGTTCTGGAGCCTGGGAATTCTAAGACGAAGATGCTAGAAGTTTGACATCTGGCAAGGTAGCAGTGCCTGCTTCTAAGATGAACCCTTGAAATGTAGCATCCTTTGAAGAGGAGAAGCACTGTTCTGCATGTGGCAGAAGAGGAAAAGAGAGCAAGTCCACTTTTGCAAACCATTTTTATAGCAGCATTAACCATGTGTGAGGATGGAGTCCGAATGATCTAAACACCTCCCTTTACGTCACACCTTCCAACATTGTTGCATTGGAGATTTTCTAACATATGTATTTGTAGAAGGACACATTCAAGCCATATCAAATACCAATACAGTGAGGTAAATTATAAATAAGAAAAAAACCTAGAAAATCAGAAGCTGCGTGATACACGACAAGAAAAAATTACTGGAAGGGCTTCAGAGCCAATTTTTCTTATAAGAAGATATTAAAGTTGAAGATGGCTCAGTCAGTATAATGTAGCCTGAGAAACAGAAAGAGAAAATAATGAAGAAAAATGAAGAGAACCTTTAAAACACATGGCACAGCCCCACAGCCCGGGGGTGATGGCTCACGCCTGTAATCCCAGCACTTTGGGAGGCTGCAGTGGGCGAATCACGAGATCAGAAGTTCCAGGCCAGCTTGGCCAACATAGTGAAACCCTGTCACTACTAAAAATACAAAAATTAGCTTGGCTTAGTAGTGGCGGGCGCCTGTAATCCCAGTTACTCGGGCGGCTGAGGCAGGAGAATCACTTAAACTCGGGGTGCGGAGGTAGCAGTGAGTCAAGATCATGCCACTGCACTCCAGACCGGGCGACAGAGTAACTCCATCTCAAAAAAAAAAAAAAAAAAAAAAAAAAAAAAAGGAAAAAATTAAAAACAATTAAAATTTGTAATAAATAATTAATTGGGAAAAAATTATTTTAAAAAAAAAAAAATTAAAAAAAAAATTTTTTAAAATTAAATTTTTAAGGAAAAGAAAAC